>KE506001.1:77895-89574 GCA_000441515.1 Elaeis oleifera | reverse complement strand
TCTTTCTTCTTCTTTTTTTTTTTTTTGCAGCAGGAGTAGAATTTCATTCATTCATTGAGTAAAAGGTACGAGCATAAAGAACCAAAAGGCCTGAGTACAATGAACCCAAAAAACATACACGAGTGACGACATCGTATGGAATGAATTTGTACTAAAAAAAGAAAGACCACTGTGATATATTACAAAACCAGAGTACTAGCAGACTACATAACAGAGAGAACCCTCATGCTATAGCAGTTGTACATATTGTTTGAATAAGTCGGCATCAAATTGAGGAGGATCCACAACATATAGAAGTGAAAATTACAAAAGACAATATGAAGAGCATCTTCAGTATATCTTGGACATTGTGGGAAAAAGGTAACTGCACTTCTTTGTCCCAATAGTAGTGCACAAAAGAAACTTATATTCCTTAGACTATATGAGAGAGGTGAAGAAATAGGGGATGCACTTCTTTGTCCCAATAGTAGTGCACAAAAGAAACTGATATGCCTTATGCCTTGGACTATATGAGAGAGGTGAAGAAATAGGGATGCAAGCATGTCTGATGCCAACTGAGATCTGCCGACAGGAAGATGGTTGGAGGTAATTGCATACTGTATACATATACACCTTCATTTTCCAGTATGTATCCAACATGAACAGCATTTTCATGATACTCAGTATGAAGAATTTGCCCATTGTGTAGAACAAACTCCCTCCCTTGGCCATAGGGACAATACATATTCAAGAATTTTATAGAGAATTGCAGATGACATTGCCTAATATACCTGATTCCATGAGCGTTTAGCATTCCTAGTACATCTAACTTGTTCTGGTAAATCACATAATTTGCAAATATCTTGCCTCCCTTTTCTGTTCCATATTTCCGATCATTCCCATCTCTATAAGGACAAATATAACCCACCTTCATACTCCCTCACTATTATCCACATGAAATATTGCATATTTTGATGGATAAAATATAATATTTTATCATATAAAATGATACAGATGTGAATGTTCAGTGTGAGCAAAGCAAGAAACATACCCTGGCACATAAGTATGGTACTGAAATTGAGTTGGAGGGAACATACCGCATTAAAAACTTGACAATCCTTATGCTTGATAAATGAGCATTGAATGGCAGTGAAATAGCAGTATATATGAGGAAGGCCTTGCATTAAGAAGTTAGTGATGTAGAAAATGAACATTATAACCATCGGTATTGAGAAGATACAGACAATGTGCATCAATTGCATCTAAAGAGTTCCACTGAAAATCACCATCCAAAGCTTATTAGCAAGGAAGTCAGCTATCTGATTTGCCTCCCGAAATATAATTTGCCCCAAAAGAAGAACTTGAAGATTTCCATATCAAGATGTCATGGAGAAGTGGCAAATATATGTATTTATTTAAATGAGTCGATTAGATCCAAGATATAATAGTGATGGGATCTCCTTCAAGAATAATATGTGACGCATGAAATTCTACTTTTACCACCTTAATACCAATCCAAGCTACAATTAATTCAGTGGCTGATACTAGCATATGCAATAAAACTTTGCCTTCTGTTTGTAACAGTTTGGCATTATCGTCTCTGAGAACATAACTTGCAGCAACTTTATTTGGGTGCACCAAAGCAGCAAAATTTATCTTGACCGTTCTATGGGAAGGGTAATCATGAAACAATATGAAATAATGTAGTAAGTAAAAGAAGAATAGTTACTCCAATGCCTATCCAAAACAATCAAGATAGTCATGATAAAACATTACTTACAACTTGAATTGAGGTAGAAGGGGAGTGGTTTAAAAGTCTATCATTTTGAGCATATCAAAAACCCCAAACCAGAAAAGCAACTAAAGTTTATAAAACTGATTAGTCATAAGGTGATCCAAATAAGATAGCAAATCCTGCATAGAGCTAAGAGGACAAGACATATGAGTCAATGACTGCAAATGTTCCCAAGTAGCCCGAGCAAAGGGACAGTACATGACAACATGGTCTAAATCCTCCATAATGGTAGGACAAATGTCACAATTTAAGTGAGCAAAATTAAGTAGGACAAATGTCACAGTACATGATAATATCGTCTAAGCTAACTATCACTAGAACATTTTGACTTCGGAGGGATTTGTAACTTCAAAATCCAATAAAAAACGAATGGGAATGTGAAGTAGGGAAGGAGTATGCAAAGGCAGATCGTTCATGTCATGCAGATAAATATTAGATAATTTGTTTTGCCCAAACAATTTGATCATCCCGAGGTCCAACAGCAATAGGAAGAGTCATAATAACCTGAACAATATCTTGGGAAAAAAGATGATTTAACATATTAGAATTCCAATGATGAGACTGAGAAATCAAATCTGATACCTTCAAATATAATGATGGATCTTCGATATTGATCATAGTTGGCATCCTAATCAGCGGTTGGTTAGAAATGCAGGGTCTAGATAAACATTGATATTTCACCCATCCCGATAAGCCACTGAAACTAAAATTGAACAGTAGATGCAACTTCACAAATCTTAGTCCACATCATCAAGCAATTATGAAATTTAGAATAATTAAATCAGAAACCAGCGAAATGATATTTACCCCAAATTAGCTGTGCCACAAAATATGACGACATAGAATAAGCTGAGTAGCTAATTTATACAAGCATTGGAATTTTTGCAATTGCAATGACACAGTACCTGGCCCCTCATTTTTTTTGGTAAGCAAATATGATCCCATGCCACTCTATGCAAACCATGCTAATCAGAAGTACGCCCCCATAAAAAAGTCCTGAATTTCTTGTCAGGTTGATTTATAATATACAAAGGCACATGAATGGATGATAACATATATAAGGGAACAGCAAAGAACCAAATGAACTAGGGTGAACCGAGCAGCGAAATAAAGCTTGTTCCATTTCCAAGACTCTAATCTACATGTTACTTTGTGAAAAATGGTCTGAAAATTATTTTCTTGTAGGGGAACACCAAAAATAGGGACACTCAGATACTGCCAAGATAGTCTTTTTAAAGTAACGTTTAGAATTTGCCATATCTAAAATTTGGTACGGATTGGCGTAAGGAAGATGATGAGTCTACAACCACTTTTGAGCTGCATCTTGCTCTCCCTGCTATAATCTAGTATCTATTTGGAGAAGTTTGGAAGACTGTCGCTAGGAATGTCATAGCAATCAAGTCGAGCTTTCCCGAATCTGTACTTGATTATGTTTGGTTTAAAATCAATTTGAGTTTTTTTCAAAAAAAAAAATAATCAAGCAGCCTGCTCTAAACTGAGGCCAAATATTGCTCTATCATTGTGTTGCATGGGACAATGAGAATTGGTGACAAGAATTGCTGTGAATTTAGCATGTGGAATGTTTAATATGACAAAGTGGATCCTCATTGATATTTTTTTTTTTCAAAATTGGAGTTCAAACTTTGCTTAAACAAATATCATTTGCCTATCATCCACTCAATAATTGAACAATCAAACAATCTTAGCAAAAGTTTTAAGAAATCATCAAACCATGTTCCAACATGACTGTATAATGTCGATTTGAGAAATATGTGTATTATGAAAAGTATCAGGATATCCCGTGTTCTATTTGCTGATGTTGTCATGGTGTTTTTAGGTGTATCTTAGAAGTTGAAATTAATATAGGATCAATAAATATAATAGAAATTTAGTATTATCAAATCAATATATTGAATTCAATCAATTGTTTCTACCAACATACCTGATTATTTATTTTAAATATTTTATATATTATATTACTAAATAAAAGAGGTAAAAATATTTGTACATACTATATGTCCTTGCAGTATAAAGGCTTCAATAATTTCTTTTAATAGAAATTTATTTTCCATTAGATTTAGTTGGGGGGTTTCCAACCATGTCACAATATTTAAATTAATTTAGACTCCTAATGGTCTATTTGGATAATTGGGCTGAATTTTATGAAATTAGTAGATTGAGCTATTAAAACCAGCAAAACCATAAAATTACAGATTGGATTAAAGTTATATTCCCATTCCGTAAACTTTAACATCTCTCCCCTCTCCTCTAGTAATATCTTACTTCATCAACAATTGAGTCTTTTTGTCACAATAAGAAATTTTAAAAATTAAAACATAATTATTTTCAAACCTTTTTAAAATTTAGAGTTTAATTGAGAGGCATTATATGCAAAATCTTTAACAGCAATGTATTTAAGTTTGTATTATAACTAGCAAAGGGAAGTGCACAGACATATATAAGGGAAATATAACAAAAAGTATAATTGATTATAATTTAATTATTAAATCCATCAAGATTATACTAAATTATTCATTGACATGTTCATACTAGAATTATAGCGAAAATAAAATATATTTAAAATAATGACTGTGGCATGGGACCGCTAAACACTTGCTTGGTTGATATTAATTCTTTCTACTTGAGCAGTAGAGAAGGGGTTCCATTTTAGCTGAAGTCCATCGAATGATGGATGGATATGGGATAGAATATGAGGATTAGCCCTTTCTAATATCAAAAAATAATAATAATAACCATTGATTATATTATCTTATAATTATTATAAAATGATAAGATTATATAATTATATTGCAATTCATATTGAAATTATAGTTTAGAGATCTGTTAAATCAAATAGGAGAAGTCTATCAGACTCTAAGTAGAGCCAACAATTTTTAGAAACAAAATATCAACGATGTCGGACTTGCTGGAAACATCTTTTCAAGATTTAAATGGATGCTTTGTCAATCACGATGAAATTCAAATAATTACTGACCGAAACATCAAAATTACAATGATTATGCTATGATTCTTTTTTCAATCAAAAGAACTTCCTAAGTCCTTGATCCTTCTATTGATATTTAACAATCCTCGACAACATTCACAGGCATTTTAAGATTGAAAAAAGTAGCCCAAACTATAGCGTGCACACATGCGGATAAAAAACCCTTTTCCCGTGAGAGTTATCCGTGTATGCATGCCCTCGAAAGCTCGTATACACATTGCAAGAGCCATAACGACCGGACGATTACATGCGAAACAGTGCAGCATTCCACTTGAAATATCCCATCATCTTCAACGAAACACTCGTGATTCAGGAACGGTAAACAGGAGGCAAAAACCAAGAAAGGGGACTCCGAAGGTCTCACAGTAAACTTATGTTGGCGGAATCATAAAATCCTGCCACTAAAAATGGTCACAAACTTGGAATATGCCAATTTTCAAGACAAGCTAAGATATCAGCCAGATGGAACACCTGCTAATGCTCTTTATACACAAAATAAAATTCATGCACGTAATTCACATGGATTAACAAAGAGAACAAGTTTATAACATGGTATGATAAACAGCAGCAGGTAACGCTATATTAGTAGCATTTGCAATTATAATTTATACAGAAATAGGGCATATCATAATCATGATTTCAGCTTCATCTTTGGGGCATAAGATATCTCAAGCCAAGACACGGATTCAGGAGGCAATGAAAACAGATCCAGGGATACAAGAATCAAAAGCGTGTAACAAGCAGCATAATCCCATGTCGCCTTCCCAGAATAACAGGGCAACGTAAAAGAGGAATTTTCCATGTAATGAATAATTTTCGACCATTACTCACCAAAAAAACAACAACAACAACAACAATAATAATAATAATAATTTTCAACCGTTAAACTTTGGTTAGGGTAGCGAACAACCTTCTATGTAACACTAGGTTAGGTGGAGCAACAACCACGTAATTCTTTCAGGTCCAGCATTGTGTTAGACCCATTCATTTCAAAGAAACGAAATTGTCATAAGCATACCACTCATCGAGATACACCTCTCCGAGAAAAAGTAGATTAGCCTCTAAATGCAACACACAATCATACAGTATCCCCATGGATCAGTAAATTATGATCATCCATCAGAAACTAGCAAAAGAAATCTTACAAATAGAATGAAATGAATAGCACAAGAAAAGAACCTAGGAAAATTACATTACCATAACAACAGGAAATGTTACAGCATTGATATGTACGTCTACAGTGAAGCAAGAAGATCTCTCATTTCTGTGACTGATGGGATGCTCTCGTTTGGGTAAACCTTGGCAACCAGTTGAACGAAGCTTTCATACTTTTCCAAGAACTCTTTCTGCAATATTAAATGGCCAACACCAGATGATTACCACTATTTCTTGAACATCTTTCCATGGAAACATTTGAAGCAATATAGATCCTTTACATTGCCACATACATGATTAGGGAACAAGTAATGAAGTAAATATAGTTTCAATACTACCACACAATTAAGTCAATGCAAGATCATTTAAAGCAAAAAATACCATAATTTGTAGCGTTTCCAATATGATAACAAGAAAATAATCATAAAGAAATAACCTATTGGTGTTGCAATATGGCAGTGTCAATCTCACAGCTATGCCACCATTCTAAACCCCTGGCCATCCGTTGTATGTCTTTCACCAATGATGCTTAGAAGAAAGAGATGAGTCTCGAAGGGTCCGATGATAAATGTGATGTGTATCAAGAGCCAACAATAGAGGGCCCTGTTTGGACACCAGATCATGTTATCCAGAAACATCCCCAACTCCAAGTACTGGACAAAGGTGGTCCAACCAGAGAGAAACCAAAGGGACTGCAGCTTGCTGACAATGCTTCTGATCCAGATAAATCTCAAATAATACATTTGTTTAAAATTGTGAGATCTCTCTCCCAAAATATTAGGGGATGCTGGAACCCATGGCCCCTCTCCATCCCTAAAACATCTCTATTGATTAGCTTCCTTTCTCAGATTTCTCTCATTGTAGCATATATTATCAACAAATATTATGATCTGACATCCAAAATAGGACCTAAAATCTTACTAGAGATTGTTGAGAGTTAATGTGCTGGGTTTCCTAAGCACAATATCTATTTTCTATTTAATTAATTAGTGTGTTTTACTAACTATGTACTGTTCCTATGAGATGAATTGGGGAGAGGAAGAGTTAAATTAATGATAGGAGTTCAAGAGACATTCTGTAATCTCTAAATAGATGAGACTTGCAGCATGAACGTATGTGTAGAAAAATTATCAAAAGTGAAAAATTAGTTCTCCCTCTCATATTCTGTCCATCAGAAACTTCTTAGTTCAATTCTTATTCCATCATTTGGTATCAGAGGAAGTAGATCGTGGGAGAGTTTCTGCTTAAAAAAACAAACAAGAGAAGCTATGGCTAATCCAAGCCAAAATCTGCAGCAACACTTCGTTCCGATCTTCACCGGCAACAACTATGATTTTTGGGCTGTTAGAATGAAGACAGTCTTCAAACCATTAGGCCTTTGGAGCATTGTCGAACAAGGCCACAACGAGGAAGAACTAGCCTCAAGTTCATCATCAACTAATCAAGCTGATCAAGCCAAACAACTTGAAGAATTGCAGCAAAATGATGCAGCAGCCTTCTCAAAAATTCAGCAAGGAGTCTCGGGTACAATCTTTCCGAGGATCATTCGAGCAACAAAGCAAAGCAAGCTTGGGAGATCTTGTAGAATGAATATCAAGGAGATCAAAAAGTTCGAGATGTCAAACTCCAATCTCTTCAAAGGGAGTTTGAAATTTGAAGATGAACGAGAAAGAGACATTGGAGGAATTCTACAACAAGCTTGTTCAGCTTGTTAATCAAATGAAGAACTATGGTGATGACATTCTCGACAAGAGATTAAATGAGAAGATTTTAATCTCTTTACCCTTTAAGTTCGAGCCCAAGATTGCTGTAATTGAAGACACTAAACACATCTCCACCATAAGTGTTGAAGAATTGATCAGCTCGCTGAAGTCCTATGAGCAAAGATTGAATCAACACTCTAAAAATCTATTGAGAGTGCTTTTCAATCAATGCTCAATCTTGATTCCAGAAGTGCAGAAAAAGGCCTCAAGAATCATCTAGAGGTGGAAGGTATGGTAGAGGAAGAGGTAGAGGAAGTTATGATCGAAAATTGAAGGTGACAACTCTTAAAAGAAGTGCAGAATTTATAGTAGGAGCAGCCATGAAGAGAAGGATTGTTGGTTCAAGGGGAAGCCACAATGCCACAACTGTAAGAAGTTCGGCCACTTGAAAAGGATTGCTGCTTTACCTCCAACCAGCAAGCAAATTACACCGAGGAGAAAGAAGATGAAGGCAACCTATTTTTGCATGTCAAAGTGTAGTAGAGCAGAAAAAAGATCAATAGTTCATTGACAGCGGCTGCAGTCATCACATGACCGCAAATGAAGGCATTTCTTGACATGGACACAAGTTATCATTCACAAGTAAGGCTTGGCAATGGAGCATTGGTGGAAGTAAAGGGAAAAGGCACGATTGTTGTTCAATACAAGAGAGGTAATGAACGTATTCATGATGTTCTTTTGTTCCTAATTTGGACCAAAGTTTGCTTAGTGTTGGACAACTTGTGCAGCATGGATATTCTGTTCACTTTGAAGATGGAGCATGCATCATATTTGACAACAAACAAAAGAAGCAAGTTCTACAACGAATAAGATGGCAAATAGAAGTTTTCCACTCAATCTCAAAGTATCCAAAGAGGCTGCAATGAAGGTGAACATCGTGGATAAATCATGGTTATGGCACAAAAGGTTGGGGCACTTGAAATTCGGTAGCCTCAAGTTGCTTTCTCAAAAGAATATGGTCCAAGGGCTTCCAAGCATTGAGAAACAAGAAGCATGTCATGGGTGTGCACTCGGAAAGCACCATCGACAACCATTTCCAAAAGGAGATTGGAGAGCAAAGCAAGTTTTGGAGTTAGTGCATACCGACATATACGGACCAATGGAGACACCATCTCATGCTCAAAATAAGTACTTCATCTTGTTATCGATGATTATTCCTGCATGACTTGGGTCTATTTCATAAGGCAAAAATCTAAAGTTTTCGCTATATTTCAAAAGCCTTAAAGTCTAGTTTAAAATCAAAGTGGCAATACAATTAAGGTGCTTCAAAGTGACAATGGAAAAGAATATAATTCTAATGAACTTAACAAGTTTTGTGAGAATGAAGGCATTGACAGGCAGCTCACAGTTGGGAACTCTCCACAACAAAATGAAATTTGTGAACAAAAAATCAAACAGTGGTAGAGATGGCCAAGGCGATGCTACATGACAAAGGCATGCCAAAGAGTTTTTGGGCTGAAACTGTATACACCACTGTGTACCTTCTCAATCGATGTCCAACAAAGGCATTGAAAATTTAACTCCAATTGAGGCTTGGAGTGGAAGAAAACCATCCGTGCGGCACTTGAAAACCTTCAGTTCAGTTTGCTATGCTCAAATTTCGAAGGAGAAAAGAAGGAAGCTAGATGAGACAAGTGAGAAATGCATCTTCGTCGGCTATAGCTCAAAATCAAAGGGCTATAGGCTGTACAATCTGGAAAAGAAAAAGATTATCATCAGCCAGGATGTCATTTTCAATGAAGAAGCTTCAATTGAGTGGAAGAATGGCAATGACAACAGCAAGTGTGTCATAATTGATGATTTTGGCACAAAATCAGCACATTCAAGTGAAAACGGTGAGAGTCCTCCATCAACTTCTGACCCTCCACCATCTTCAAGATAAGTTCCTCCACTCCTACTTCAACACCAAAGAAATTGAGAAGTTTGGATGACATTTATCAAAGATGCAACTTTTGTGTACTCGAACCTAAAAATTTTGAAGAAGCCATCAAAGAAGAAGCTTGGAAGAAGGCTATGGAAGAAGAAATTTCAG
Source organism: Elaeis oleifera (assembly GCA_000441515.1). Lineage (NCBI taxonomy): Eukaryota > Viridiplantae > Streptophyta > Magnoliopsida > Arecales > Arecaceae > Elaeis > Elaeis oleifera. The sequence goes on along the minus strand of KE506001.1, from coordinate 79,846 downwards.
TTATCAAGAAGAACAATACATGGGAGCTTGTTGACAAACCAAAAGACCAGGATATTGTAGGAGTCAAATGGATCTACAAGATCAAGTACAATGCCAACGGTTCCATCCAAAGGAATAAGGCAAGATTGGTGGCGAAAGGATATTCACAACAGCCCGGCATCGACTATGAAGAAACATTTACACTGGTTGCCCTTTTGGATACAATTAGAGCTCTCATTTCTCTTGCTGCCCAAAAAGGTTGGTTGCTATACCAACTCGATGTCAAATCAGCCTTCTTGAATGGAGAATTGAAGGAAGATGTCTATGTTGAACAACCACAAGGATTCATCATCAAAGGCAAGGAGGACATCGTGTACAAACTCAAGAAAGCTCTCTACGGACTAAAACAAGCACTGAGAGCATGGTATGGAGAGATTGATGGTTACTTCAATCAAAGAGGCTTGGAAAGAAACAAAAGCGAGCCTACCTTGTATGTCAAGAAGCAAGGTGATTCTAATATCCTTATTATTGCACTTTATGTCGATGACTTGGTGTTTACAAGAAATAATAAAAAGATGATTGAAGACTTCAAAAATGATATGATGAAGAAATATGAAATGAGTGACATGGGTCTTCTACATTTTCTCAGCATAACGATTTATCAAGCTGAAGACAGAGTCTTTCTTTGTCAAAGAAAATACACAATTGATATTCTCAAGAAGTTTGGTATGTTCGGCTGCAAACTAGTAGCAACTCCACTTGTTGCGAATGAAAAATTGAGAAAAAATGATGGCGGAAAGAAGATAGATGCAGCTCTCCACAGAAGTTTGGTCGGGAAACTATTATATCTCACAGCTACAAGACCGGATATTATGTTTGCAGCAAGTTTACTCTCAAGATTCATGACAAGTCCAAGTCACATTCATCTTGGAGTAGCTAAAAGGGTCCTAAGAGACTTGCAAGGGACTTTGGATAATGGAATTAAATTTCTAGCAATACTAATGCGAAGTTAATTGGCTTTTGTGATAGTGATTGGGGAGGATGCATTGATGATATGCAGAGCACCTCCGGCTATGTATTTTCACTTGGTTCAGGTGTATTCTCATGGAGTTCAAAGAAGTAAAAAATCAGTTGCACAGTCTTCTGCTGAAGCTGAATATATTTCAGCTTCTATGGCTACTTCACAAGCAATTTGGTTGAGAAGAATTCTTGAAGACATTGGTGAAAAGCAAGAGGAAGCTACTGAACTGTTTTGTGACAACAAATCAGCCATATCTATGGCAAAGAATCCAACATTTCACAGCTGCACTTGGGATATTGCAATCAAGCATCATTTCATCCGAGAAGCAGTTGAAGAAGGTGAAGTTCAAGTTCAGTTTTGCAAGACAAGTGAGCAACTAGCAGATATCTTTACAAAAGCTTTGCCAACAAAAAAATTTCAGCAGCTTTAAGAACTTTTGGGAGTTCAAGGTCAGCACATTCAGGAGGAAAATGTTGAGAGTTAATGTGCTGGCTTTCCTAAACACAATATCTATTTCCTATGTAATTAATTAGTGTGTGTTTTACTAAGCATGTACTGTTTCCTATGAGATGAATTGGGGAGAGGAAGAGTTGAATTAATGATGGGAGTTCGAGAGACATTCTGTAATCTCTAAATAGATGAGACTTGCAGCATGAACGTATGTGTAGAAAAATTATCAAGAATGAAAATTTAGTTCTTCCTCTCATATTCTGTCCACCAGAAACTTCTTAGTTCAATTCTTATTTCCATCAGAGATCCCATAAAAGTTACAATCTGAGCCAATCTAGGGATGTTGAATAAACCATAACCATAACCATGTAGCCTGTTCACAACTATTTTGGGATCTAGAGATGCTGAATGGTGATCACAATATTCTCAATATGCTCATTCACCAATCAGTCAAGTTGCTGTGAAAGAATTTAGATTCCTTTTTTTTTCACCTTCCCCAGA
>KE506001.1:67846-77875 GCA_000441515.1 Elaeis oleifera | reverse complement strand
ATACAAGAGATAGAACATATATGTATGGATTAACAGTCTGCTTCAAGTTGTGCTTGCATAGAATCAGGAGCCCTATTTGGTCAAGCAGTCGCACTGCCAACCCCACAATCCAAGGTTCATACTTGTTAAATTAAACATTTCCATGTTAACCACTGAAAGATGAACCAGCAATACTGTTCGTGGTAAATTGGCAAATGTAAGTGCAGCTTTATTGACCTTTATTCAACTCCATCTCACCCATCAAGGGCAAAGCCTCCCAACACCCGCACAGGTTTTCGATTTCTTATAGGATATTACCGGTCATCCTTCCATTAACAACAGCGAGTGGAAGAGGGAACAATCAGAAGATATCCACTTATCGCCCAGTTTCCAAACAATGTATCCTAATTCTTCAATTGTTACGACACATAAAACTTACTACAGCATAAATCTGTTCCACAAAATAGATTACTCGAAGTTGATCAGTAGTATGCAAGCTTCAGCATTGTGATTGTCCATTTTAAATTCAAATATACAACCATAAACTTTAAATCATGTCTCAACAATGTGAATTTGATTTTACATTATGTTAGACTCATTCTAAAAGGATCAGAACACCAAAAAGGCATTTAAGTCACATCAACAATGCAGATAACAAGTTTCTCATAACATTGAGTGAATATATAAGTTGTCATAAACAAGTATAACTGGAGAGGGCGGAAAGAAATAAGAAAAAGAGTACCGGCACCAATCACTGCTCAGTTCACCTAGCATGTGGCCGTCAGAAACTGGTGCCAAATATGATCGGGTTGGTGGTGTTAGTTAGGCCACATCGGCAATCAGTCAATCACCGACCCCCACATCCCCCAGTGAACTGAGCAGTGATCAACAGTAGGTAATCTGTATCTTTTCCTGAGAAATGATGGTCATCATCCTAGATAACATGACACATCTTGTCTTCAATAAGAGGCCTTCTTTTTCAAGCATAGGCTCTTCTGCACATTTTGTAAATGACCAGAATGACTGCAGCCTTAAATTGCTTTTGAAAATGGCCTACACTAAAGGATTTCCAGAGGTATCTAGGTAAGCAAGTTACTAATTCATTTATGTTAGGAATTTCTTTTATGGCATCTCAGAGTTACAGATTGTCAACAAATAAGAGAAGATGATAAAGCATACCTTGCATTTATCCCACAAAGAAGGCAACAACTCCTCAGAGGTCAAATTCTTCTGTAGCTTCCTATACATTGCATTGATTGACTTGTCAATCTGCAATTGGAGAAATTGACTTCAGACTGGTTTCTGGAAATTACAGTTGCCAAAACAGGATTTGAATTATAGAATACATTAGCAGAAAGTGGGAAATGGCAGTTTGAAAATTTTTGTTAGAAGGAAAGAGGAAACTATACGTCAAACAAGCAGGAAACACGTCAAACCACAAAAAATAAGAGAATAAATTATTTTCCACTAGTTTCTCTTACACTTCAACTATAAACGGAGAACTATAAAGCAAGAATTCAAATCCCAACGGGACGTCCCAACGGGACACTGGGATAGGGTACCATCCCATGTGTCGAGGCAAAGCCATCCCACTAGCATTCCAACATTCCAATCAGGACACCTTGGGACATCCTCCATCCCAAGTGTCCGGACAGGGTGGGACGGCGGCACATTCGGTTTCATAGAAAACCGAGATAGCCCCGTCCACAGAATTCAAAACCTTGCAATGAAAAATCAGTGCACTTTTAGCCACCTTTATTCTTTTGTGGAAATGAAATCAAATTCATTTTTGACAAACTTTTCTCATGAAACTCAACATGAAAGGAAGAGACATGCTCCCTAGAAACTATACAGAGATTAAGGAGAACGAATAATGTGCTCTGACGTACTCCAGATAAGCTGGATTTCAAAACCTTCCTCAGATCCATTTTTGAAAGTCCAAGCTGGAAAGGGATCTGTGAATTTAAAAGCAACTGTTAGTCACAACAATCAGCAGTGTTGATTACATGGCTTGTAACAGCTAATTTCAATTATCATGAAAGTGTCAGCACAACAAATGGTACGAATGAGAACTACAAAAGCATGGGCCTGTGAAAATGGAGGTCCACAATGTGGATCATCACAAGCATACTCGTAAAAGAATGGTTTCAACCTGGACTTAAAAAATTGGATTCAACAAGAAGAACCATAAGAAGATACCAAAGTAAAAGCTGATTATGTCATACCACATCATTTGAAATGGACACCACAAGTTTTACAACTAATTAGTCTAACAATTCAGATTAGTTCTAGATCTGCAATATTACTAACCATAATTGTATACCAAGAGATGGAAGAGTATCAAAGAGACCATAACAGAGACTTGGAAGGTAGGTAGTGTTTTAAAGACATCGGTACTATTTTAAAGAGATCATAAAAAAAGGCTTCGAATGTCAAACATACAGTCTGACATCCAACATAAACGTGGCCAAAAACTGTTAAGAAAGCAGATTTTTATATTGTAAAATTATTGATAAGGAACTGACTTGGTTCATCGAAAAGAAAGCTCTATCTGTCATATTATTAAAAATTCATCATCTCAGGTCCTACTAATTTACTCCTCAAGATGAACAAGACTAGGAAGCTAAAGGTTTAGGAAACATAGCATCCTTATCTTTCATATCATTCTATGCATCATCTTCTTGCCATGGAGATGATTGAAAAGCCTATTAGTTGTGGGTAGTTATGGTAGCCAATAATGGAATCTTTGATTCAAGAACTTCGTCAAACCCTCTTCAGATGTCCATCTTTAATCCCTTCTTTGATGATGCGACTAATGGATTCTGCATAAGATAAGGTGCAGAGAGAGAAAAACATGCACCAGTTGCTGCACATCTTTAGTTGCCATAATGATGACCTCAGTTTGCAGAAACTCTGAATACCTTATTGACATATGTTCTTTGACATCAGAAAGTAATATTTTAAACCTAAAAATCCCTGCCATTGAGCTAGTTAATGAATCCAGAAATCCTTTTCCATTTTAGAGGCTTAGTAAACAACAAGACCTTTGCCCAACCTTCGGATATTAAAAAGTTTTGTACTTAGCTTTAGTCTTGCTGTCCACTCTAATTATCCATAAAAGGCCTATATTCCTCTTCCATCATATGCAGAGCTGCGTGTTCAAGAGACTCTCCTTTGTTTATTTTGACATAGATTTTGCTATTTTCAACCAGATTTAAGGACAAAGAAGTCTTCCAAAAATGGAAACTTAAACAATTGAACTCGTTACTGTAACACTGAAACCAAAATGTTAAATTTCAATGAGACCTCATCCAACACCAGTATCAATTTCATTTTCAGCCTCTATATTATAGAAGGTCCATGTGAACTTAGAGTAAGTGTTCATAAACAAAGAACTTTAAAACTGATTAACATGCAGAGTAGAGAAGGCAAGCCCCAGTGGTAAATTCAATCCCGAAATACAAAGAATGTAAATTCATCAGACAGTTAGAGATCTCAGCATCTAAATTACTGAACGTCCTCATGAATGTAGATGAAACTTTCATGAACAAATAACTTCAGCAATGATTTAACATACAAACTAGAGCGAGTTAAGACATGAAGTAATACATTCAAGGGTGACATTTAAGCAAAATAATTTAGAGACAGGCCAATTCCAGCAGTTGCTAAAGTCACTGTAATGATTGAATACATTTTGCCTGCTCTTATAAATAGCCTTTTACCGACTTGCTACTCTACCATAGTTCATAACAATAAAAATAATGATCTGGCTTTATCCCAATGATTTGGGAATGGTTTTACCAATCCACATTCACTGAAAATTCATAGTGATAGCTCTCTCTCTCTCTCTCTCTCTAGTCACTGCAAGCTCTACAAAATCTCACAGCTTCCATCCACGCTACCTTAGGTCTTCCTCTCCTATTTACTAAATCCGTACACAGATTTTTGGACCTTTACTTATCAGAACCCATTAAATGTCTAAATCCAGGTTCAACTTAAGCAACTCTACCATGTTTGAATCATGATTTGGATGTTAAAAAGGAAATATAATCTTGTCAATCAAAAGTTCTATCCACTAGGAACTGTTTGAAATTTGTGTGATTATAGACTAAAATTGCCTTTTGATAGAAATTCAGAAGTATACCAACATAAAGATCATACAGGATTTCATGATTCGCTTACCTCTTCAGGAGTAATTGTGTACATCAAATCCTCAATTTTTCGGGCAAACTGAAATAATCTTTCAAATTGCTGCAAAACAAAACGAAGTTTTATATATTTTTGATATTAATATCTATCAAGTATATATTCCCATCTGACCGTCCATGGAGGAAGTTCATTGCTGTAAAAACAAAAATCTACAGAAATATCTAAATCCAGAAATTGCTATTGCAAAGAAGCAATTGAATTACCAAATCAGAAAAAAGGCACTTACCATGTAAATGATTATATTTATATGGCGTGTGCAAGCCTGTTCATAAGCTTCACTAGCCTGATGATAGAACTTTGCAAGCATGGGCACGACATTTGCTAAATCATAGAGACTGCATCCAAATATATGCTTTTACAAGGTCATACCATATCAGATCTAAAAGTTTGGCAGATTACATCAATTGAAATTAACATCATAAACCATCAAGCTGCATACCATCGATTTGGAGGATGAGAAAAGCTATGACAAACTGGTTTTGCAATTACCTGTTCTGGAATGCTGCATAGTTCTCCAACAGTACAACATCAGCATACTTTGGGTCACTTTGTGCAATTTTCTCCAAAGTCGCAAACATTGTGCTAACCTGTTCCAAAATTTCAAATTATTTTCCTCCAGGTACAAACATTTTAGGTTTTCTTTGTAAGAGAGGGAGAGACACAGAATCTAGCCACTGCATGTTATCAAACACCTTCCGATAATATTAGGTTGATCATCCAGGATCATGTGATCAATTCCAACAGATAGGCTAACTCAACCAACTATTGCAATTTCCTAAGATTAATGCAGCTGCTGCATAGCATCAAGTGACTGCTATACTTTCTTTAATTTGAGAAAATGAAAAGAGCAGACACAAAGCATACAACCTGAAAAGGAGGTTATATACTCACTAGTTTTGTGTATGCCTGGTCAACCAGATCCCTAGACTGCCCCTGGATGTATTGCTCCATTCGTGTTGCAAGAGTAGCAAATCTATGTAACAGGGAAAATCCAAACTTGTCAAAGATAACAATATAAGTTAAACATTTATATATTCAGAATAGAATATGTAAATGAACATATTACGGAAATAGTTAGATAATTGTATTTTACCAGCTAGATGATAGAAGCAATGCAATTTGACACAACAAAGGGACATCAAAAGAGGTGCAATCCAGTCAACAAAGAAAGGAATTATTATTTACCAAAAGAAAAGAAAGGGAATCGTTCACAGATTTTATTACCTATTTAGGAGTCCTTATGAGTCATAAAGTGTCCTACCGTTCTATGCTGTGGAATATTTCAGTCATCAATTAGTCTAGATTTGTTCTATTATCTACTATCCTACTGGAATAGGAAAACTGCCAGCTAAACCAAGAAAAGAACTTGTGGCCAGCTGTTCTAGGGAGGGAACTTTCTACTTGAATTATTAGTGAGAAAGAGGGAAAAAAAGGCTGCAAGCCTCTTCCCTTCCCCTCTTTACTCTTCTTATTCTACTTCTTCTACCCCTCTTTATTCCCTTCTTTTCTCTAAGAGCTTTCTGTTTACACAGCAGAATTCTGCTGGTTACTGGATCGGAAATTAGATCTGGTCAGACGTGAGCTGCATGTTACATATGAACTCTGCATTCAGCATATAAACTGTTTTAATAATTGCAGAGAAAAACTGAAAATTAAAGATATTCAGATATAAATTAAAATTGCTACTGCTTCCCTTTAACTAAACCCTAATTCCCAACCAGGGGTATATCAGTCTATATATGTAAATGCTTAAAACTATGCATACAAAGCAATGTATTACAATGTCATAGCTTATCCAAGGTCTCTGACTCTACTAAAGATGGTTGACCTTGCTTATCCAAGATCTCTAACTTTGCTAGACATGGCTGACCTAACTAAAGCACCGTACATGAGAATCAACAAAAGAAAGGGAAAAGCTAGAGGAGACCTCCAACTCAAGCTTTTCATATTTATTCAATGTCCTAAACATTCCTAACAAAAATATAACAGAATTGTCATGATTTATATATTAATGGAAAAAAAAATGTAAACTAGTATCACCAGAATAAAACACATTGAGGGCTTCCCAGAATTATCAAAATAAACATATAGAAGCCTGGGTAAAGAGGTTAGGAAAGAGAAGAGTTGCACCAAGTTCAAGATAAAGCTAACACTAAAAAACATAACTGGAATGCACAGCAGAGCGAGGTACAATGCCATAATATGACATTATTAGCATGCATGCACAGGTGCACTATTATCCATAGTTCAGAAGTCTTGACTTAGAACTTTAAGTGATAAGGTCAAGCTAAGGTACAACCAGTGATGGGTCATCTTATCAGGTCAGAAAGGACTGATAAATTCATTGTAATGCGCGCACACACAAATAATGTACAATGGCTTGTACTTGTGCATTATATAGTCGTAATTATGAAATTATTACTTTGCCATACATTTGTAGAGTATTTTTTTCATAAAGCTAGCCCTGATATCCAGATGGAAGCCCCACTACTAATATGATTTGACTTGGTCAGGAATGATATAAAAGAAGAAGATAATTAAATTATAATATCATATACCTTCTTTATTACAATTTCCTTAAGACCTCCAATTTCTGTCCTAATGGCACCCAATCCCCCCTATTCCACCAATCCGGTGCCTCTTGGCAGCTTCTACCAGCAGCAACCTAGCTATTTTGGGAGAAGCAGCCATCCAAACTCCAATGAACATTCTTGAAAATCATAAACCTCATTCCAGTCTAACCTCTTCTCCTCTCTCCCTCCCTTAATTAGCCCGTCCACACAAACTCCAATGGACCAAGAAACTTTTGTACAGAAGGTTGGAAACCTCCCTTCACTCTCAACTCTATAATGGAGTTCGAGTTTTCTATATACACTTGAATTTTGTTTGGGTTGGTAGTCTGTAAGCTGTGATCACATTGAGAATTTTGGCCCTAGCAGCTATAGGTTCACATGGAGTTCAATCAGGTCAAAGATTAGCCATGTTGCAGCTCTAGGTAAGAGTTGGATCAGGTATGGACTTCAGATCAACCATATAGTCATTTTAATAATTTGGAGCACAGGGCTGCTCCGAATCTAAATCTGACCAAATTAACTCATTCCCACCTCTAGCCATAAGCATCGTACATAAAATTATGAACCAGGAAACCTAGCATGGCTATATTGCATATACAACCAAAACATGAAAAAAGTTCAAAAGTTCAAATGCAGGCAGTTTATACCTTGGGATATAGGACAGAACTCCCATTTGCCGTATATTCCGTTCATTCCTCTCAATCTGATGGCAAGCTTCATCAACAAACTGCAAGACAAGCAGTTACATGATGGGGAGAGAGAGGGAGAGAGAGAGAGCTTTCCTTGACAGAAAAGACTATTGCATAATCATTTGAAGAATTGTGGACAACACTAACCCTGCCAAACTGCACTGATATTTTGACTCCAAGTCATCAAGCAATTTACGGACAAATCCTGCTGCATCAGCTTTCTGACCAGAAAGGTATCGCTCTGTGATACCATGCATTGATATGCAGCGCAGAGGATCAATTTTGTATGCCCAATCTACCACTGCATAGAAATCTTCCTAAAAAAATACAAAAGTGTATTATAATCTGCAAGTCAAAGAATGTCTGCTTACATTTTCCGGAAAAAATATTGCCTACAGATCAGTTAAATCACAGTTAACATATATTAAGTTTAGATAATTATAAACTGGAACCACAAACTAGCTTAAAAAATAAGAAATGCAGTGCAGATCATCAGTAAAAATAAATCATAAGAACATAGTCAACATTGAGCAAGCAAAATGGAGTTAGCACACTAATGTGGCTGAATAAATAAGCATTCACACAACATAAATAAAACAGAATGTAGAACTATTAAATCAAACCAAGGAGAGTTGCATATGATTATGATAGAAAATATGCTACTACTTCAGAATGGACAACTACTTAAATTAGTATATGGTGAAGAATATGTCAAGCAAACCAATTCTAGTACAGATACGTCAAACAAATCGATTCTAGTACAGTTACAGATCTGAATTGCTTGGTTTAATAGTATCCACTACCTGGTTCATTCTTTCAGTGTAAAACTAAACAATCAAGCAAATGCATCACATACAAGATTTAGTTATCATTTTCGATATGTGTTAACAGAATCTCTAAACAGAAAATAATAGCTTCAGAGAAAGGACGTGTAGAAAATGATGCTCAACCATATACAACCAAACAATATAAAATATTATTTATTAAATTATTGATACAACAAAAATTACAATAAAAGAGGTGTTGGACTTCTTGATTTTTTTTTTTAAGTAAAAATCTTCCAAAATTGAATCATTGAGCCAGTGATGGCTGTGTTTTGATCATCTAGATGAACAGGAAGTTGACAAAGTTACTAACTCTCTCTCTCTCTCTCGCCGCCCCCCCCCCATACACAACTTCTTTTTTGTGAGAACAAAGTTATTATTCTTTTGACTTTTGATTATTATAGCTTTTTGGCATGTACAAGTAATGTTTAGTCTTGAACATCTGTTCACTTACGGCATGTTAAGCATCTAAAGTTTCAAAATTATGGTCATCATCATACATATCACATATGAAAGTTATTGTTCTTATTGGAAATTTTATTTTGCACCAGCATGTTATCATCCATCTAGAAACAATAAATAGTTTTGGTGAGTGTGCAACTGACATTGTAAAATATTTGGAGGTAAAATATTTAGCTTCTGACAGGGCAGATAACTGTTGCAATATGCAAAACAACAAAGTTGACAGTAACCTGTTAGAATCCTGCATAAGAAAAACCATTCAAATAGTGCGCTAAATGGCTTTTAATTGCATAGGGCTACAGCCCACTCCATTAAGTCCTCTAAGCAAGTTCAATCCCATGCATGACTTGCCAGAATAAAGTCTGATTTTTTTTTTTTTTTTTGCCTAACACAATAAAATCTATGGTTTAAGGAGCATGAGAATTCTTGAGTATGAAGTTCAGCCTTAACTACAATGCTTTCCAGAAGGATATACCTGACTTCTATGAGGTATTAGTAGAAGAGGAATTAACCAGCAATTATTATCTGTGTAAAAAAAAAAAGAAACATAGCACCTAAAGTTATTGGTTCTGAAGGGTCTACAACTAGAAGAGTCAACTGGTTGGATCAGGTCTATCAGAGTCCAGCCAGCTGCCAAGACAACCAGGCTTAGGCCAGAGACAGACCTGTAACTATCTAAATAAAACATGCCCAAACACCAGCAGAAAAGATAGGCTCTTTTGGGCCAGGCAGGATCCACAATCGGGCTTAACTGTAATTGTTTATAATTGTCAGACTGGAGCCATTCCAAACCTACTAGGGCTTAAAACTTATAAAAATTGTCTAGTGCATGTCCAGACCAGAAGCTTGCTAAGCCTGAAGCCTATTCATATGCAGCATAGGTCACTGGGGCAAATCCTGCAGCTTGGGCCTACTGACAACCCTTGATCATAAGATGTTACAAGGACATTACAACCATGTTCCATCCAAAGAACATTGGCTTTAGGCAACTTATGCATTTCGATCCAAAGATATTCAAGCTTCAGAACCATTCCAAAAAGATGGTTCACTTACATCTGCTTTGCATACAAGTAGTTGCCTCACAACAAAAGGCAAGCCTCTACATTATTATGGACAAAACCAACAACTTGAAGTAGTTCAAAGCACAAGAACATTGCCTGCATCATACAACCTACACAAACCTAGTGCAAGGTTTTGCTTAGTTCCACCATAAATCCCTTTTGGACCTAGAAAACAAACCTTATAAGAGTCTTCTCTTTCTCTCTCCCCCCCCCTCTCTCTCTCTATCTCTCT
>KE506001.1:43849-67784 GCA_000441515.1 Elaeis oleifera | reverse complement strand
CTCTTCTCTTCCCCCCCTCCTCTCTCTCTATCTCTCTATCCATCTGTCTATCTAGCTCCTCCCCTCCTCCCACTCTCAGTCTGTTAAGAAAAAAGGAGAAAAAAAGCAGCAACAACAGCATTTACTTGACTAAGAACATTGATCTTCATGTTCTTTTAATGCAACTGTGAGCTCACTTTGACATGAAAAATGTGATTTTCAACTATCGTGGTTGAATTTGAACATATGTACATACATGAATGCATGCATACAAGCATATGTAGATAAATATGTATATAGATGCATGCATATGTGCAGACATATGCAGATCTTGAAACAATGTAAGATAGCTGCAATTTTTCAGTTTTTTAAAACTATATATATATAGTGAAAGGAAAAATAATAATAATAATAATAATAATAATTTGAGTATCCATTAGCAGTATGCATTCATTTGGTCAATTAAAACATGACTTATGATCAAATGCAGGTCAAATATGGCTTTTATTTGTGTCTAATGCCAAGCACTTGATTGTTTCTCTTCACGAAATCATAAAGCAATCAGCGGAATAGGTGCTAAAAAGGTACACCTTTTCTGCACCTTGCAAAAAAGCTCAAGCACAAAAAAGCATGCTTTTGCTCTTATTTCTGTCCCAGATCATATGGTGTTTGATCAAGATTTTGGAGCTTCTGGCCAAAGGAGGGAGATAGGCAGATCTAGGGTTCTGTCCAACAGGAGAGAAATAGGTGAATCTAGTTGCCGAAACCATGGCTTTTGCACTAGGCATTCTTCCATCCAGTAACTCCTACACTCGTTCTTCTTCTTCTCCTCTTCTTCCTTTTCTTTTGTTCTATTTTCTTTTTTCTCTTTTTATTCTTCTCTTTCTTTATTCTTTTCTTTTTTTAATTTATTTTATTCCTTTTTCCTTTTTTCTTTTCTCCTTTTATTTCTTTTCTCCTTTTCTTTTTATTTTTTATTTCTTTTCCTTTTCTTTTCTTCTGCTTGTGCTAATTCTTATGCTGCTGCTACCACAGATGCCCATCAAAATCAAAACAAAAAACACACAAACCACTGCTTTGGTGGCTGATTATTGCCCCTTTATTTTAAGTTTTTTGATATTTGACATGCCATGTCTTTCATATGTGTAAAAATCTTATTATATAATGCTTTATATATTTTATTTGCGCTCATAAATTGGTAGTTTATTACTAAATATGTTTAGAATCATATATTTAGTATATATACAGATATAGTAGAGCTAATAAATGGGTAGCCACACAACAATCCTAATAAGGTCCTAACCAGATGACTAGGGAGGCTCGATACTAATAATCATAGCCATTGGATGTGATTGGCAATCTTAAAACTGCTTATGAAAAATCATATACTTTGGAGATCCCTGGCCTATGCATCCAATAATTAAAAAGCATACATGGTTTCATGTTATTTAAACTGACTATATTTGTCTATTGGATGCTGATTTTTCATTGTTCAGCGATAGCTAATCACACCCAATAGCTCAAATCATCGATGTCCATCCCTGGTCATCTTGTTAGAACCAACCTTATTAGAGCCATTGTATAAGCAGCCACATATATGCCCTCTCTCTCTATACATATATACATATATGTGTGTGTGTGCGGCTGTGCGCACACTCGCATACATGCATACATGTATATATGTATATATGTATGTAGCTATAAATGTATATAGTTACATGTGTATCCATATATGTATATCCTTATGTATCTATATATGTACAATGTATGTCCATATATATATTTGCGCCTCACCTTCTCAAGGCATGTGCCTCGCTTTGCACCTCATGCCTGGGCTCCAAGAGACCTTGGAGCATTGTGCACTTTGTGCCTTTGACAAATTTGATATGCTCCAAAAGCAGCTAGCCAATTAGGTGGAGTACATAGGCCCTATTTGGCTAAGGTTTTGGAGCGTCAGAAAGTATTTTCTAACCCTCCAAAAGCACTTTTAAATGGTAGAGTAATGTTTGGTAAAAAATCAAAAAGTTATTTGATTTTGCTAAAAGCTGAATAGATCTACTTGGGAAAACTGCAATTTGAAGATTTTCCCAGAAGTGCTTTCTAGCTAATGTCGGAAAGCTGTTTTGATTTAATAAAATCTTTTTAATGACCAAAATGCCCACTAACAAATCTTATAATTATATTTTATATCATATCATATTATATTATTATACTATAAATATAATATAATAACAATTAATATTATGATATATTATAAACATATAACATAATCTATTATAGTATTATTATATTATAAAATACAATTTGATATAACAATATTCAATAATAATATAATTTAATCTGTTATATTATAATTTATTATTAAATTAGATTATAATCCATTATATTATATTACATTAGATATTACATCAAAATTATAATAATATTATATTATAGTATAATATTATATTACATTATATGATAATAGTATTATACAATAAATAATATTTTAAAATATAATAATATTTACATTATAAACATATAATATAATCTATTATAATATTATTATTATATTATATTACAATATTATGTTACATTATATGATAATAATATTATATAATATTTTAATATTTTAATATATAATATTATATAATATTATATTGTATTATTCTTTAGTATATGATATCATGCAATATTTTTTATTGTCATTTTATCATACCAAAAGCATTTTTTTTAGTTATCAAACATATGTTAAAGTTTCAAAGTACTTTATAAATGTGGTTATCAAACAACAAACAACATTTTGTAAAACTCTACTTCCAAAAGCTCTACTTCTCAAAGCTCCAAAAGCTCTACTACCAACAGCAATCCCAAACAGGGCCATAGCCTATATACATGCTTCACCTCGCTGATCTCAAGTAAGACATCCCGACGTAACCAATGGTATGGGCTAGGTACCAAGGTGGTGGCCAGCTATATGCACCATGCAGCATATATACCCCTCCTTCAAAGTCCAAGCAGCTGATTACTTGATTAGCACCATGTCATGTGGTGTCAATAGAAAGGTCCAGCAGGAAGTGTTGATGAGAAAATGTTATTCATGTCAATTGCAATAAAGTGACAAGTGATGGTGTTACATGCCTTAGGAAAACTATTGCAGTAAGAACAAGGTAATGGAATACATTAAAGTAATTCCAGAATCAAATAGTAGATCTGAGCCACGTGATTGCATGGTTGAAGGAATAGAAACAAGAAATATAATGAAAGAAGGAAAGTATATTGCACAAGAAATGTTATTGTTATATGATGAAGATGATAATGATAAGGAAGGTTACAGAAGGAGGTTATGGTGATGAGTAAGAAAACCATGATTAGGATGGAAAATCAACCACAATGTTCTTCATCCGTAATCCACCCCAGCAAATGCAACTATCTCACGCTTGTACTTACCACTTGCCCTTAAGAAAAAAAAGGTAGGGCCAAATATTCAGCCCATATGAGAGTGGTAACATATTTGAAGCCTATCATGTTAATAATTAATATACAAAATAAGTAAAGAATAATGAAATAAAATCAATAGCAAATCTATAAGATCAGACAAGGGGAAGCTCCATGCACATAGATCCACCATCCAATCAGCAACAAAGTTAAAGACATGCTTCTCACCAAGCAACATTTGTAATTTCACGCTAACAATTTATACAAGCTTTCAAACAACATCCAACATTAGACCAAGACATATGCATGCATTTATATATGTATTTGTATCATGCTTGATTATTACATTCTTGTCAAGCGATCCATGCACAAAATTTTTCAAAGTTTTAAACCAAAATTTTGTATTTTATCTAAAGCTTGGTAATAACATAGGATATATGATGTGCAAGAAACTTATCCAGATTCAGTTTAAAGTCTTAATTGCAAAATGTACTTATGTACACATGCATGCATGCATTCTGCATGCAAATATATACACACACATTTAATACATTACTGTTCAGTTAATAAAGAAAAGAAAAGAAAATGTACCTGGATTCCATCGAGCAAATCTTGAAGAGCTTCATTCAATGTTCCCAACTCACCAGAATTATTACCTGGAGAAAGAATTGAAAGAAATATTGCATCTGGAAAATTGTCCACTAGCAGAAATTCAAAATGCTGACCATGATAATATCTGTTAATGGACCAAAGAACTATAATTACTACGTTTAATATTGTTTCCATCAAAATCCATGAGGCTCAGATCATCGTCATTTGCATCATTGCCATCAGATTCACTTTTAGTACCATTAGCAGGAGCACCAGGTGGAACAAAAGCAGGAACTTCAAAGCACATGAAATGTGCAAAAAAAGAACTCTGCAACATAGTGACGAACACAATATTTTATATGACAATAAGCCTGACAAAAACTCAATGCATGCTTAGGTAAACAATTTACCTCATCTACAAGAAGCGGAATAAAGATGGTAAGCATCTTTGAGTATGCGTCAGAAACTGTAGAAGTATCTGCACTATTTGCTGTTTGACTGGAACCTGTGGAAACTTCGAGCCAACCAGTCGGATTTCTTGATGCTTTAGTACTTGCACGAAGTTCATTTGCAAATTCACGAGCCTGAATAGCAGAAAGAAGATTAGACACCATTATAAATATGTTCAAGATTCATGTTTACATCTGCACGAGTTTAAATGAAAGTAAAGTCCAAATGATGCATATACTGCTTTCAGTCATACGATGTAAGTTTACAGCACAAAGAATAGGTTGCTAGAAGAATTGGACATAGATTCATCCAAAAATAGATTTAACATATCATGGCACAAGGAATTTTAACTCCATGTAGTCATATGCGAAAGCATTGGGATAATTTTAATGCAATAAGTGTCTTTTTTCATGTCTATGTCATGTTGTTCCTTGGGTTTTTATAACTCACATTGCTTCAATTAAGAGCCAACAGAACCACTCAAAGATTGTACATCAAATAAAAGAAGAAAATAGCCTATCAAAATAATCATATAATAAAGGTTTTCCTCCAGACCTCACGACGAAGTAGCAAGTTGAGGGAATGACAATATGCCTTCCTCAAAGGGCCTAAGCAATTCTTGTCAAGACTCTGAACATGCCAATTCAAGGTAAACAGAGAATTAGATAAGATACACCAGAAGTAACAGCTTCTGCTCAAAATCATAGAGCCCAGAAGAATAACAACCTTTAAGTGCTGCAGAAGTCGTGCGTAAGTCCTACACTTATACCTCAGATCTGCATGATCAGGCCTCTTTAATTGTCCTCGCTGTATACCATCCAAGAGAACCTCAAGGTGAAGTCCAATTGACCAAACTGACCTCCCAAAAAAGCATATACATATGCATATACATATATATACACACTACACACACACTCACTCACTCACTCACACACACACACACACACACACACACACACAGATTAAGTAGTAAAATATACTATATGTATGATATTATATACAGAATGTTATATTATATTATATGAAGAGAAGGCAAGAAAATACCTGTGAAAAATAGCTCTTGTCACTTATCATAAAGTCTACCAAACTAGAAAAGTAGTTTCTCAAGAACTCTGACGCTCGCCGAACAAATGTATTTTTAATTTCTCCAACTCTGCTTGCTTTTCCTTAACCTGGAGAAATTTTGAAAATTATACCCATGCATTAGATCAAATGCACTGCAATTTTCACATAAAAATAACCTTAAGACTGGAGGAGAACCAGAGTTCCAAATATTAGATTGTATGTGTTCTACAGAAAAATGATGAATAATTTATTCAGTATCAGTTCCATTAGAAACATAAACGTGGGAAGTGAAGGCACATGAGGAAACTCCTACACATTACACCTTTTCTTACATCAAATTTCCTATGAAGAAAGATTCCTAACTTCATCCTTAGCCACTCTAATTGCAACATGGTTATCTATATTTTCAAAGCAGAAGGCATATGGTATTTTAAGTACATTGAATTCCTAAAGTGTTTGTAAATTCACATATCTACATATGAAAGTAAATGGAATTCTTCAGAGATCAAATAGGATATAACAGAGACTTACAGCTCGCATGTGTGCATAGCATGGATCCAGATTGGGCACTTCAAGACTGCAAATGGCCCCTGTCAACCATTCACATGCTTCAACATTTTTAAGCATGCGTGCCTCGTCAAAAGAACCTCCAGTTAATGACACTGCAAACTGCAACATTGAAGAAGACAAAAAATGAAAAAACACAAATTCAAGTTTTGCTAATCAAAGTTCACATACCAAAGTGTTTAGCATGATTAAGAATAAGTAAACTGAGTATCAAATAGGATAAGACAAACCTCTGAAGGAATACGTAAGCGTTCAAGTAACTTATCCAGCTCATCAATAAGTGCTTTGTTATTTACAGACTGCATCTCCAATTTATTGTTACGAGATTCAATCTGCAAATTATGACTAGCTAATTTATGAAAGTCATAATGCCAATAAAAAGAAGAAAATTAAATAAACAAATACAAAAACATAACATCCTCGTGAGTTGCGATCATAAACATGGGCAATATTATTACTCACTATCTGCAAAATTATAATGAAAAACAATGATTTCAAATAAGCCTTGTTTTCTAGATTTTGCTCATGGATAGATGCACATACAAAATTTGCTTTACAAAATATATTTGAAAAAAAAACCCTTCATCTACATTTGATTGAATGCAGGGGAATCCAGGAGTGCTGGCTCCTGACTGCATGATCTCAAACTACAAAACTGACAGGCGACAAGGTAGACTTCCTTTTTCATCCAACTGTTTCCAGGTTCTCTGGCAGGCCCCTCTTGCACAGAATAAGCTTGGCTAGAACTTCAGTAACAAACACATTGCAGATACAATGTTCAGAAGACGTAAGCCTAGGTGACCCACCTTAACATTTTGTGTCACGTTTGAGTAATGAGAATGAGATTGAGTTCTAATATAGCATCCAATATTGCCAAATTTATGCTTCCCATTGACTTAGCACATCTTATGTATCATGTTATTTTTATTTGTTAGATTATGATTGCTTCTTTTGGCCTTTTCTTATACTTATTTATTTATTTAAATTTATAATCTTTGGGCTGTCTTGACCTCTAGGTGCATGCATAAAGCCTAGGCACTAGGCAGCCATTTGTCTGCTTGTCTACCGCCTGCAATATTTTAATACACTGTGCAGATGACATCTTGCAAACCAATTCTGAAGAAGTTCCAAACTCTAACAGATAATTCTTGATCCACAAATCTAATCCTATTTAAGCAAGATAAGATTTACCAATTAAAATTAAATAAGCTAAGATCTCATCATGGAGGCAAAAAGCAGTTATAACAAAGCAGCCACTACAAATTGGATAAAAGACATTTTCTTTTGAGCAAAAATTAAAGAAAATGTAATTTCAAAGTTTTCGTCTTTTGGGATACATGGAGGAAAGCCACAATGTTTGACTGCCTGGACAAACTATAAAATCCATGGACCAGTGCCGAACATGGAGACTGCAGTTTTCCATAAAAACAAATGCTAATTACTTTTATGCACATAAATGATAAAATGGTAGAAAATAGCATCATGCTTGTTTGGATGCATGCAAAACAAGATTTCTTAGCAAGATAATGATATTCCTTTAAGATCGTATTCCTTTAAGCTTTTCACTTTCTCAGGTGATTTCTGGTCAAATGTAGCAACAGCTTGACACCCAATACACATGCACACTTACCTTAAACCAAGTCACCATTTAAGTTGGGTTACGTACACACAAAATAAACATAAATAAAATAAAATGAGAGAATAGCTACTGTTTCAGGGATGTTTGGATGCCTAAAACTAGATCTGCTACAAGTCAGTTTCCTGTGACCGACTTGCAGGTAGGCGCTTGCAAGTATTGGTTGCCAGCAAGTCACTTTCAGCTGCAGGAAAATGGCTTACAACTTTTGGCCCATTTTCATAGCAAAACCACTTGCAAGCAAATTTGGTTCTTGCGATCACTAGTCATAACTTGTCTTCTGACAAACTTTCACCTAGGAGTGGCAATTGGGTCGGATCGGATCATATATAGGTCGAGTCAATGTGGGTCAAGTTAGAAAATCATCAACCCAAATCCGACCTGTTTATTAAACGGGTCAAAAATTCAAACATGAACCCAACCTGTTTATTAAACAGATAATCTGACCCGACCTGTTTAACCTGTTTATTAAACAGATCATATTAGGTTAAACGGATTAAACATGTCGGATTAAATGGATCAAAAATAGATTAAACAGGTTAAATCAGTTAAATGGGTTACCTGACTCAACACGACCTGAATATTAAATAAGTTAAACGGATAAGATACCTAAAACCCAAATCCGACCTAAATATTAAACAAGTTAAACGGATTGATCTGGTTATGACCCAAACCCGTTTAGCCTAAATCCAAATTTATTTATGACGGGTCGAACATGGGTCGGGTTGATGGGTCGAATCATATTTTGCCGGCTCTACTTGCATCTACTAGTTCATCTGAACCTTGCACTTCTCACCTATGCAAGAGCCCATCAATATTAATACATATAAATGCATTATTATATCATATCATCATATGTGTTGCAACTATAATGCTAATATATAATTTATGATATAGCATATTAACAAGATATATTAGCAATATATAATTATAATATATATCTGTTAAATTGTCGCATTTATTAAAGTATGATTGAATTGTATAGTTAAAAAATTAATTTCGGAAAATATGATCATATGGTCAACAAGGCTATGATATTTACTAGAATGATATCATTATACAGGTATCACAATGATACTATGACCTCTATAATATAGGCATTAATAACACATATTATATATAATATTATCAACATATAACATCATCTTATTATGTTAAATTTATATATCACAGTCAGCAATATATAATATATGTTATAATATACATGGTACCTTGGATGATTTTACCATGTTATCATATTTTCACAATATTATCTAATACAACAATCATGTTGTTTTAAAATTCTATTGTAGCATCATATACAACGCACAATAGTACAACATAGTTCATGAAAAGTAATTAACATAATATCACAATAAGTATATTGCTAGTATGATTACATATCTCAATAATAAAGTAAATTAATATTATGATAACTTTATACTACAGCATCTAAAATAAATGTGATATATATTGGACACTAATAATAATATCATCACACACAATATTATTACAGCATAAATTATATAAATATATTGTACATTATAACATAATGCTTATAGTATAGTTATATGTTGACAATATACTAAGTGAACCATTGTTCAGCTGTATTACGTAGGTTACTGCGTTTAAAGGTGGTAACTCTTTCAGCATTAGACAGCCGGGCATGATAATTGCACTTCACACTTGCAGTTATCAGTCACAGACATCGAAACAGAAACCACTAATTCCTGCAACTGTAATCATAAGCAAATCAAATAGAAATTTAATTACAACATTTTTAACCACAATTGTGGGATCTACATGCATGCGAGTGGAATATAGACAACCAGACATCCCCCGACGAGAGTAAGTCTTGATAATCTTTAGAAATGTAATTAAAAATCCTATTGATTGGAATGACCAAATCCTTAGCCAAAATTTTAAAATGTTCAGACCCAAATGTATCTACTGGATTAGATCTTCATCCAATGCATGGCCAGAATACAGAAACTATGGATTTTCAATGCTTCACCTAGCCAGTGTAAAACTACTTGTTTACTACAAACATGATTATTTGAGCCAAACTTGCTACTTGCTGAGGCTATAAAACATCACATGATTCTCATAATAATTTATTCAAGGAAGTTAAATCTTAT
This sequence comes from Elaeis oleifera, assembly GCA_000441515.1. Lineage (NCBI taxonomy): Eukaryota > Viridiplantae > Streptophyta > Magnoliopsida > Arecales > Arecaceae > Elaeis > Elaeis oleifera. Next base: position 57,962 of record KE506001.1, on the reverse strand, counting down.
ATTCTAAATTAAAAATATTAACAAGACCATACCGATTCAATATCCTCTCTCATATGTCTGAGTTTCACATTAAAAATACGTAACCACTCGTCCATATCATCCACACATACAGAAGCTGCTTCTAGTCCCTGTAATACCTGCATAATACATATGTTGCAGTAGTCTGTTTTAGAAGATTTCCCAGGGTCTTGTGATACTAATTCATTTCAGCAACCTCACAAAAATCAGATTCTACTGCAATTGCAACAGCCAGACTTAAATTACCAAACCACCTCAAAGAGTTCTGCATCTCATGGGAAAGAAAAAGCTTACTAAGAACAAATAGTGGAATAAAAATCTTTACATGTTAATAATGATGGATACAGATTAACATATGCAGGGAAAAAAGGTATTACCTCCTCTATCAAGGGTTCACTTTCCAATAATGCATGGACATTTGCTGCTTCCAGAGCAAGAAGTTCCCGCTTCAACCTTTCTGAAAATGCCTCTGCTTCCCCAATGCCCATAACGTACCTGTACCAGTACAACATGTTTGCAATTATCGGAAATACTAAAAATAACATAGTAAACGCCAAGGATGTAAAACAAGAGAATAGGAGTGTAAAACATCACAGGCACATTAAGATTGCTCGCATTTCCGGAAACAAAAAAAAAAAAAGCGTTTGCATAGATTGCTTTGAGCACATATGTTCGAAAGTACCAAAGAGGTACATCAGCACATAATATACTTCCTATATGCATAACAACCATGTATTCCTTTTGCTAGCTTTGTTTTGGACAACCGGCTGTCAACCACATCAACTTTCACCTTTTCATTCAAAGCTTGTGTGGCATTCAGAAACAAAAGGTTTTGGAGTAAATGAAATTTACAGAACTACACTAGGACAAGGAAATATTAGATGCATTAAGATTAAGGTGACAGTATTTTCTTAAAGATGAGAAGAATAAAGAAAGCAAAATTATTTACAAAATTTGTTGAATGAATTTTGGTGGAGATATTTTTATAAAAGGGCCATAACCAAGAAGCAGTCGGATCTTAGTTGTCAGAATCAGGAGCTGGTTCATGGAAGTGGACGCTTTAAAGGACTTGAAGTAAAGAAGCATTTAGGAAGCAGGTGATAGTTCAAGTCTCCAAGGAGCTTCTGCAGCAAGTCTGCTACCCCACATAGAAACTTCCTATTACTAAGGCTCGGATCATAGAGGCCAAATCACCAATTAAGCAAACCGACCATTCAGTCAATCAATAGGACCAAGCGCATATTAAAAAGATTAAATTAAATTACTTATAGATATGTTCAGAATAAGTATATTTTATTATGATAATGACATAAACTAGTAACATGTCTTAGTGGCTAAGATAATTAAGCTTCTTACAACAGTTTCATTATTCAATTCACTTGTCATACTAGCTACAGAGAAATTTTTCTTTTCAAGGGAATGACTGATCCACATCACTGGAACCGACCTAGTCAACCAGGTCATGCAAAACCTGACTGCGCATGGCAGCTTTCACAAGGTCAAATGCAAATCTGGTCTTCTTAAAGACCTAAACTAAACTTAGGCCCTGTTTGGGATTGCTGTTGACAGTAGAACTTTTGAAGTTTTTGAAAATAGAGCTTTTGAGAAGTAGAACTTTTGGAAGTAGAGCTTTTACAAAAAGCTATTTGCTGTTTGGTAACCATATTGATAAAGTACTTTGGGGAAAACAAAACAGCTTCCCGACATTAGTCAGAAAGCACTTTTAGGAAAAGCTTCAAAATACAGCTTTCCCCAAGTAAACCTTTTCAGCTTTCTGACAAAGCCAAAATAGCTTCCCGATATTTTTACCAAACACCACTGTATCACTCCAAAGTGCTTTCTGGCACTCTAAAAGCTTAGCCAAACAAGACCTTAGACCCATTTCACCAAGTTTCAGTCCAACTGGCAGTCAATTCCGGTTATTATGGGTCAGATGTTTCTTCTTTTTATATATAAAAAAAAATTTGAACCAGAGATTGCTTTGGAATGGCCAATGAAGAGAAGCCCAAACTGAAAAAAGACCACTACCTAGCTATGGTCCCAGCGATGTAGGGTCAAGAGCAGGGCAAATTGGGGTCAGACCTGGCCTTTGGCCCTTTTTTTTTTTTTTTGTCACGGAGTGACTGCTCCGAGACTTGAACTTGCACCATTATGCTCGTCAGCCCAAGCCTTTTATGAGAAGACCAAACTAACAACAAAAAAGAAAAAAAAAAGAAACAATTCCCAAGTGGTAAAATTGTTATTCCAACATTGATCATGGCCTCACATTTTCTCCAGTGTCCAGGATTTCCATATTTAAGAACATGACATGACCTATGCTAACCTAGAAAGAACGAGAAGCAATGCAAGCCTGGGTTAACTTTCTCTCCGCTACTCAACCACACAATACTCCCTCTCTTCTCCAAATGCCATGTTACCATGATCACACTACTACGCCCCACACCCCACATTTCCCATGCACAAAGCTGCCAAAAACCTAAGCTGAGCTGCATATTAAGCCAATAAGGCTTGAGCCAATATACGAAAGAGATATTCAAGCTCAAACTAAGCTTGATAACAAATTTTTAAGCTTCTTGCTTATGTTAATTGGACAAGCCCATCATCAAACTGAGCCCAAGCTTCTTTTTTTGTTGGGGTGGTGGGGGGTGGCAAGCCCAAAGTGTTCAATCTCGGCTTGTTTATGGCAAAAATAAGAATGCTGACATGAATGTGGTATCATTAGAGTAAGGAACAAATATATAGCTATAGATATAGGAATTGAACAGATTGAGCACAAAGTGATAGAAAACTGAATAACATGACATGGTCATATGCAACCAGTATTTTACAAGGCTTCAGTATCAAGAGGTGTTTGAATATGTATCTGGAAGATCTAGAATGTGATGGAAGAACCTAAGTTAACATTGTTGGTTTTCTGAGAAAGGGTTTAAGCAGCTTGCAGTAACATAAAAGGTGGCCTTTGTAACGATAATTAATAAGCAAAAACCCACAAGATCATAAAGCCAACCTTGAATTAGGGCTGTCAAACAAATTAAGCAGCTTGAGTTCCACACAAGCTTGGGTTGAGAAGTGATTGAATCAAGCTTCATTGAAAGCTAAATGAATCGAGCTTGTACTGATAAACAGGCTCAAAATTAACATCAACCAAGGCCAAACGTCGACCCAGCTTGATCGGGCTCAATTTGATGATGCTCGAATATATTTATATTTATACTATTGGATAAAGGTTTGAATTAGTATATTAAAGCTTGAATTGATTCAACTTAATCTTGGATTATCAAGCTGCTCAGTTACGCTTGCATTCATCTCGATTCAAAATTAAGCTTGAAATAATGGTAAGAAAAATCAAAAATGATCTCAAAGACCAAGCTCGAAATTAATTTATAACCAAGCTTGATTAGACCCAGCTTGATCAAGATCAGCTCGATGACACCCCCACCCAGATTATCAGAACAATTCCTGATGGCTATGAATGATGAATGATCAATTTTTATAAACACGAGATAGGACCATTATCTAATGTTGATGAAAGGACTAAGCTAAAATTGCCTCAAAGGTGCAGTGGAGCAAGCTATAATTGAGCAATTAAGAAGGATCTAATTCTTGTAGTTCAGTAACAAATTGCTTGGACTGAATGGGACATAAATTTCAGAACAAAATCGAAGAAAATGAGGATCCAACTCATAATTTTAACAGTTATATTTCATAAACTGTATCGAAACAAACTGAAAACATAAGGGGACGATTAAAAATTCATGTTTAATATTCAATCAGAAATACCCTCGTTCAACACGACTATTAACTCCGCAAGAAGAATTAGGACAATTATAATAGACTAACAGAAATGCAAGCAAAAGATCATGAAGCCATTAACATTTCTAGCAAAATCATACAGTCAACATACGTTCCAAGAAGAGCCTCCATGTCTTCTTCTTCCGCTTGTGAAACAAGGTCTTTTTCAACAGTAACTTTCAAGTCCCTCTGTGTCATGACAGATGCAGCCGGTCCATCTTGGGTGTTTACTTGATTATTCACTGTAGGAGTGTTTTCCTGAACCAGATCCATCAAGATGTTATCTGATTAACAGTATGAACTGCCAGACTGGTGTACATATTAAGGTTTGTTCAACAACAAAAAATTTGATATACCATGAGGGATGAAAACTCAAAAAAGGGGTCCGGGAAACGCCAGTTTGTTTCAAAAAAAAACAGCAGAAGAAAACTCTAGCTTCATGATGTTCATAGAATGAATTTTCATGCATCATACTATATCATATAACAGATATTTTCAGATAAGAGGCATTTTTGGCTTCACAAATTTAATTTGGCTTCACAAATTTAATTGGAAGAAAAAACATCAAACTATTTGTTACATCTTTGGAAGTATTTCATTTTGATCAGCATTACATTCCATCCACTGATTGTTACCATCCTTGATCATTTAAACAGATTTCACATAAATTTAGTATTCTGTAAGTCAATCATTAGTGAGCATGATTTCATTAACACATTCATATTCTATCACAACCCATGCAAGAAAGGGTTAAATACATGTCCACATCAGAGAATGAAAAGGACACCATATCACTAGGTCACTACAATGAGATGGTTAGCCACAGCACATTGCATTAATTTAGCTCTGAATTCAAAAGTGAGGGAATTCTATAATTGTGATGACCCAGCCCTCATCAAAGCTGGACCTAGTCCATTTGACCAGCCCAACAGCCTGGTTTGGGCCCAAAAGGAGAAAAAAAAATGCAATGGAAGAAGAAGACTCCCAATGGGGGTCTTCTTCCTCCCAATTTTGTCGGAGGAAATCAAGGCCAAAGAGGATTCCCAGTGCCTCCTCCCTCTTTATTTAAAGACCTCCATGCCCCCTTTGAACCCAACCTTCATCGGCCACCAAACTATCGCAGGAGGAAAAAGAAAAACTTCCTCTTCTTCTCTTCTTCCTAGCGTACTTCATCATATCGGCCTTGAAACCTCGCCAAAGACGAGCTATGGAGCCCCTATTCTCCTCTACTTCTCTTCTCTAGCCTTTTCCTTTACCCAGTAAGTCACCATCCACCAGTTGTTGCTGGGAACCACCAAAAATTTAGTTGAAATCTCCTCCCCTGTTTTGGTTTTGATTCCCTCGTTTCTTTGACTTTCCAATGCCAATCATCGCCATTGACTATGTCGGGTGAGCTCCATTGTGCTGTCATGGCCCACATCATCAGCCACAGCCGTCACCGATGAGAGATCCTCTATACTAAGAAGAAGAGGAAGTAGTCCCTCTTTCACTAAGAGCCAAAGGAAGAAAAGAAAAGGCAAAAAGGAGAGAGCTTCTCTCTTCACTTTCTCTCTCTATATTCTTTCTCTACTGTCTCTTTAGAGTTCGTTGAATCTACCAAAGGGCCCTCAATGATTCTGATCGATCCTGATGAAGAGGATCCTGATCCATGACTGTCAAATGGCATTATGCCAGTCCCCACCCCAGCCAGGTCGAGCGTCGCCAGATTTCACCATCAATTGCATCCTAGCATCTTAGCTTGACTTGATTTGTAGTTGATCAATTGGATGCCCTAAATCGAACCAACCAGGATGTCGGGTGCTAATGCATGCCAACCCTATGAGGGTGTCAAAATTTAGCATTTTTATTCTCAAAATAATAAGAATAATAAAATTGTAAAGAAATATGATTTTGAATATTAGGCTTTGAGAGAGATCATTGAAATTAATTGGATCTGTCAGTTGGTTTCACTCGCAAGGTAAGTAATGCTTTACTTTTTAAGATCTATCAACAAATTATGAAATATTTCTATATTAAATTATTCATAATTTATAAATTTGATGCATGGTATTTATAGTTACTGAACACGCCCTTTTTCTAGAATATTAAATGATTCATGATCAAACATATTAAATTTGATATAAATTATATCCGATTGATTTCGATATCGTATTGTTTTATGAATTATTTTATTTGAAATATGAAATATATAAAAAAATATTTTGACTTGAGATGGATTTTAACTTACAGCCAAACTATATTTCGATATTCTGCCAGTGGAGGTTATATTGGTATTCCAATACCCAGCCAGTAAGGATGATACGTTGGAATTTCAATATCCTACCAGTGGAGGTTATGCACTGGTATTTTAATATCCTACTAGTACGGGTTATAAATTGGCATTTTGATACCTACCAATAGAGATTATGCACAGGAACTTGGATATCCTGTCAGTAGGAGTTGCATGTTAGAACTTTGATATCTTACCAAGCGGGAATTATACATTGGCACTTTGATACCCTTCTATTGGGGGTTATGAAGTAGCACTTTGATCGAGCTCACATTCTCCCTAGCCAGAGGATAAAAATATGGTCATAGTTTATGGCTATCAAGATAAACTTGATGTTTTGAAAGAAAATAGCCTATAAACAAAATTTAAATTTTTTGAAAATACTGAATTCACATGGATCTTATTTTGATAGTGCTTTATATTTTGGATTGGGTTTTAAATAATGCACTCTACATGCTTATTTTTAGTATAAGATTATTGCTTGATTTATCTAGGTAAAGTGTTCATTACTCACTAGATTGTCGAGCTCATTATTCTATATTTATTATTTTATAGATCTTAAGAACTAAGATAACATGGGGGATATACTTCTAAAGAGAGTCATTAGAACAGAAGTTTTGGTTCTGTATTTTAGAATAGGATTATGTTAAATTTTGATGTTAGACTATTGAATATTTTGGAATTTTACATATTAAAAATAGATATTAGTTAGTTAAATTTTGAACTTAATTTATTGACTATTTATTTTGTTGTTTGCTTTATGATTTTATGAAAGATGCCTTGCATGCTCTTGGGGACAGTTCACCATGAGCATACGTAGGGGTGGCAATGGGTCGGGTATGGGTTGGGTCGACTGATATCTGTACCCGCCCGCCAGCAAAAAATCCGTACCCATACCCGCACCATACCCATCTCAGGTCGGGTCAGGCTGGGCTGAGCTCCAAGAACAGGTCGGATCGGATATACCCAAAATCCCTATATAGTTTTAAGAAAAATTATGCAATGGAACAGAGCCCTATAAATTAAAATTTTATAGCCAAAGAAGAATCTTTTCGATCAAAAATCCCCAACCTACAAAATATCATGCTTCTACTAGGATTAAGCTCTCAAAACCTCAAGAAACCAACTCATACTGCCACAACTCGGATAGAATCCTATATACTTAAGGAAAAAAAATCCAATCAGAACCACGGAAACCCCTCTAATCTCTCTTAAGTGCTCTTTTTTTCCACAAATCTCTAAAAAAGATAATGAAAAGAAAAGAAAAAGAAGTAAAAAAAAAGACAATCTATGTAGAAAAGGACTTATCTCTCAATTTTTTCCGCTTTTCTTTTGTTTTCTTTAATTTTCCTTCATTTTCTCCCAATTTTTCCTCTGTTTTTTCCATCCTCAAGAGTCCCAATAGGGTGGAAGGCTTGGAGTGGCCGAATATAGAAGCTTAGGGGAGGTGGAGTGGCCAAATACGGAAAGCTTAGATAGTTAGGATTTTGTATTGGGTATTTGGGTATGTATATACCGGGTCAGGTTCGAGACGGGGCATACTATTACTCATACCCGACCCATACACGCTTCGGATTTTTTCTAAAACCCATATCTGCCCCAGATTTTAATCGGATTGGGTAAAACCCACCCCATCCGGATCGGGTCAGATCGGGTATCCGATGGATCGGCACAAATTGCCATCCTTAAGTATGCGACAGTTGCAGCGACCCCTGATTCGCAATCTCGAGTCAGGGACGTGACAATAATAGACACAAAATACTACTATCTTAAGTGTAATGAGGATTCACCGGCTTTTATCATACCTCAAGGACATCTAAAAGAATGAGAAAAGGATTTGATCTTAAAAGTCTTCCCCTGTACTAATTAACAACAAATAGTTCAAGGGTGCCTGATATTTAATTTGCATTATGATTCCTTTTTTTGGGTTGATAAAAGACATCTTTTATTAATGTTGGATAAACCAAGGGAGTAAGTTTCAACATAAACCAAGAATCACCAACTCAAAACCGGATGTCATCCCCATACTTGGTCCGAATCGATACTGAAATGAGGGATGAACCAAAGAGAAAAAGAGAGAGAAAGAGAGAGGGAGGAGGAGGGAGAGAAGAAAGAGAGGTCGATGGAGACACCAATAATGGCGATCGAAGGGCCATGGAGACTACCGAAGGGCCGCCGAGGCCTCCCGAGCTCCGCAGTCCTCTGCAAGAGAATAAGAGCAGAGAGAGATAAAGAAAGAAGAATGGGGTGACAGAGAGGCCGTCATGGCCGTCGGACAGTCCAAAACAGTCCTATGGTCGTCGTGGGCTCGAATTAAAATGAAACCGACAAACCCATTGCCGACTTCATTATGTATCGTGTTTTTAAAAAAAACACGACAAAATAAGGGCTTCGCCCCTATTTCGAACCCCCGATGGCCACGGAGCTTTTTTAGACCATTCGGCAATCTCCCTACCGTCTTCCCCTCATCTTCTCTCCCTTCCTCTCTCTCTCTCTCCTCGCATCTCGTGGAGGACCACGAAACCCCGGAGACCTTAACAACCCTCCAACGGCCTCGACAAGCCACCGCTGGCCACCACCAACCATTTCCTTTCTTCCTTCCCTCTTCTCTCTCTCTCTCTCTTTCCTTCTCCCTCACTCCATTTTCACTAGCATTCCGAATTGAATGCCCAAACCGCACCAGTTAACTACCAGTACAATTTTGCATGCCCCGAGCTGCCCGATACGGGACGACTCGACGAATACACTATACATGCTAACATGGGATAAAGACATAGTAGGCATCTTTTTTATTATTTAGCTTGTCATACTCTTACAATTTGAGCCAATTTATGGATTAGTTTGATTTTGTAACATTGAAGTATTCATGCAATGTTAAATGAAAGCTTCTTTCTCAATTCCTTGTTGAGAAAAGTATCACTATGACTCCAATATCTTATTTATAATGCAACCCCATGTGGGCCTTGCTCAAAAACTTGGTACCACCTTAGATTTTATAAAGAAAAGGAATAAGACACCACAGGTTAAACCCTTTATGAGAGAAAGACAGAGAATATACAAATGTTCACTATTTTCTTCCAAACCAACAATTTGAAAGCAAGACTGCCGTAGCCTAATTTCCTGAATTACATTTCGCTATTCATGCACTTTGGAAAGCTCATTCTTGTTCCATGATTTTCAGTAATCAACTGTATATTTGTAACCGTCCATTAAGTGTTTGTTAATAAGCAAACCAAATCATTGATTTATTGAGCATCATTGTTTTCACTTCATTGTTTCTTGAAAGACTTAATGGAAAGGAAGATAAATGATGAAAATCGTGAGGTTTAAGGATTGGACTACTTATAGGATATGCTGTGTATAACCGCATCTCCTGTCCCATGAAACCATCAACTTCGATATCTCTTTATCCAGGAGACATGATCAACTCTTTCTAATGGCAAAAGAAGATGAATGGTTACTTTTAGTAGCCTGTCCAATGACACTGTGAATTTGGTCATCCCTCTCTATCCATTCTATATGACCAACTCTTTCTCTGCCTTGTCTCTTGCAAACTAGAACATGAAGTGACTGAGATAGGAAAAACTTCATTATGTGTTCTTCTCCCACCCTAGGATCATTAAAGACCTTGGCATTCATATTGCTTTTAGTTTAATACTGAATCAATCAACAAAAAAAAAAAACTAGCTTTACATTATCTCATGTCTGAGAGTATAAGTATCAATTATTTGTTTGCTGACAAACTAGCACAACAATCTAAATATCTACACGATTAAAGCTCCAATACAGCCAAGTATGTCAACAAAATAATTCCTTTAAACTTTGAAAATCATGAAAAGTTTCTTTTCTTCTCAAAAGTTGCAAAGGTTCAAGTTTGATTTCAAGAATGTGCTCCTAGAAATTAAAATATGAGAAATAATAAAAGAACCATAACAACTAACCATATAATATATACATACATACATATATTGGCCCTACAAGTTAGTTTAGTTGGAATTCAAAAAACAACAGCATTTCTGATTGATAACAGCAGAAACCAAGACATCTCAGTTTTCAAGTTTCAGTCAAAACTTAAACCATGTTCACCGCAATCAAGATTTCATTTACCTCTTTCACTCACACAATAGATGTTGAATGAAATACACCATGAACCTTTACATCTAGCTGCAAGTAATGTCTATTTTTTAATGCTACTTTCAGCACAAGTAACTTGGTAGCTTCGTAGTTGACAACAATTATGCTAAAATGGTAGCATTAAACACGTGTTATAATGGTTCAAAAGGGAGTCATTTAAGATTCTAGGCAGACCATACTTAGTTAAGTTAACAAAGACTGCATGGAATAGAATTTTTAAGTGATTGAGATAAATAGATTTGAGCACACCTTTGCCCAAAGAGCCATCTCAACAATATCTATTCCAATAAATTTAGGAAGGCGACCCAACATCTCCTTGCACATGTTTAAAATGCAGAGGAGAAGCCGATTCCTGCAAGAAAATATCCGGTGAAACTATAGAATAAATTTCTAATAAATGTCTCACTTAAAATTCCTTATATTCCTCTTTTTCATGCAACAATAGCAAAATGATGTAAAACATTAAACAGAGAACCAGAAGAAGACTTCTTAAAAGTACAAACAACTACTTGCAATGTTTCCAAATGATCACCTATCATCTATGTTACGCATCGTCCATTGTGGAGGGGCAACACTCTGGCTTCTGAGATTGTCAAATCCCTGCACAACATACAATTAAACAAATGGACTGCTAAGAAATATTACCCATATTTTGGATAGGACAATTCAATCAACCAACAAGGCCTTATTTTAGCTTATTAATTAATTTATTGGACCAGCATAGGAACCTTTTACAGCTAAACACGCAAGAAACCAGGAAGTTTCAGAAGAATAATACCAGAATAAAAGTACAGCCAGTAGGATCATTTGAAATAACCTCCACCTTTGCGAGATGTTTTAGCTTGTAGAGTTTTGCAGGCTGCACATGCATTGACAATAATGCAAAGCAAAGTCAGTATATACCAAGTTTGCATATAATGCTCGTACCACAAGGGAAAGTACAGATTTGATCTCCACAGTTTGGACCTCTAGAAATTAAAATTCTGGCTGTTTAGGATGTTGGAGGCTTTTCTGGTTAAGTGGATTAGAAGAATCCCAATTTATTCAACATCTACTTGCAATTTTTCACCTAAGACTAAGTTTAGATCTCTCATAACCTTTATAAGCTTTCCAATGCATAAAATGTTGAAGTTATCAGACATTGTTACTTCAACCTATATTAAGTAACATCCAACATTTATGCAAGGACTAGTAGTGACTAGCTATTAAAAAAGAGGAGCAAAATATGTTTTTAGTGCAATCATGTGATACATTTGTGAAATTTCAGACTAAAAGTTGCCATTAACAATTCTCATTCGACAAATTTCAATAGAGGAAGAAAATGATATAATAATTTACCCTCCTGCAACTCTTAGTTAAACAGAAAATCACCTCAAGAACTCCTCCAGAGGAATATTTCAACACACGGAGAAAAGCTTTAGTCCTCTGGCCTTTGGATGAATTTTGAGCTGCTGCATGAACCAGCTAGTAGTTAATGCATAAACATAAGAACCTTCAGATATGATAAACAAAATTATCTTCCAAAGTGTAATCTGATTATCACAATCAACTCATCAAATAGTTATTCCATCTTCCTAAAATGAGTCACTTTTGTTGACCCATTACTTGGTCCGATCTCAACCACCTAGAGTGCTAGGGAATATGATGAGCAAAAATCAGCCACTATGTAACTTCTTATAAAAAAAAAGGATAGAATTAGTCACTGTCTTGCATTATGAAGATATAAAACATTCGATATCATCATAATCCTCAATATGATAGGCCTCATGTTCGTTGAGATGTTATGATCTTAAACCACTTCTTTTAGACAGATGATCTTGATTTGATAGGTTGTTTTGTTCTCAAAGAATTTTCAGTAGCCTAATGTGCTTCCATGTTTTTTCTTTTTAATCTAGTATCAAGTATAACTCCTTTGATTGATTATAGCTCATATTTTAACCTTCATGCTTTGTATTGTTGTATAACATATTTAGGATGACTAATTGTATGATGCCACATCAATAAAAAAGTTCTACCATGTTTACTTCATAGAAAAAATAGAATTACCAAAAAAAGTAACTGAAATTTAAGTCATCCTTCTAAAGTCTTTTTTTCTTTTAAGATTTCTCCTTATTCCCGGTTTCAGATTATAACTGGATCATCGTAAGACTTCAAGTTAAACAGATTCCCAAAAAGGGGACTTCATTGCAAACACTTGAGCTTAAAAAGTATATTCCCTTCCAAAACAGCAAAAGACAAAGAAAATTGTGCAATGCAACTATAAGACATGAATCCCCCAGCTAAGAACCACTGCTCATCCTTTCTGCCACGATCTACTCATTTATGAATGATTTCCCATTTCTCACTTTTCTCAGTTCCCTGATACACCTAGGACAACAGACTTTTATATGCCAACAGATATCTTCTAACAGTCTTCACAATTATTCAATCACTGATGCTAGTGAAGTATGACATGTTAAAGCCTTAAGAGAAACATTCAACCTGACACAATACACCCGTGAAGGCATCATAGCTAGCTGGCCAATAATTCTGATTATTCAGTAACTCTCTTTCAATTTACATCGATCATCAAAACAATATAAACCAACTATGAGTTCCTGAACTTCATATATTATCATCTAGCATCTAATGAATCGGCAAACTTCAATTTTGTCAGATCTCCCTTGCCTTGAGTAGCTTAGCTCACTATTAATATGACAATTGATTCCATCATTCCAACCTCTGGTACATATAACTTCAATGTCTCAAGCAAAAGAATCAATGCAGAGACACCATCTTCTCAAACCACGATATCAAACTTTTAGTACTGCACTAAACCTAAATACTACCACTTATTGTGAGTAGTCGCACTATTGCACTTTATGTCCACTATTATACTCAGTAATGGACTCCAAACTTCGTCCTAATACCTCAGATATAGTCTTAAAGTAAACCGTCCAAACAAAAATCAAGAATTGCAAACCTAGACACATACTTCGACCAATTCAACAAAAGAAATCTCCGTTAAACAATTGCAGATCCCAGGGAGAAAAAACCAGAAAGCAAAGGAAGCTAACATCCCATAGTTCCAGCTACAAAGAACTAAGAAGGACGGCACCAAAAGATAAAGAAGCTATGGAACTCGGGAGAAGAGAGAGATCGCGTACTGGTGAGCACGAGAACCCTAGGTTTGGCCACGCGGCCAAGCTTCTCCAAGATCCCGCGGCCCTTGGCAACTCGGATAGCCAGCACGATATCCTGCTTGCTCCCTGCGCCGCCGATGGCGGCGGCGCAGGCCCGCTGGAGCTCCGCGTCTTCCGCACCCGCAGCCGCCATTGCTCCCCACCCCACTATTCGCCGGCCGGAGAGCTCAACCGAAGATCTAACTTCCCTTCTCTCAGGGATCGAAGAGGGAGCAAGAGAGAAACAGATGAAGAAGAGACGGGAAGAGGTAATTTATAGGAGGGAGAAGGAGGAGGTTCTCGTGGGCTCTCCCTCTGTCCACACTTCTATCATTTCCTTCGAGGGAGTGGCGGAAAAGGAGAGGGAGAAGGAGAGTCCAAGCCCGCTGCTGACCTCGTTCTGCCTGCGGTTAAGAAGGGGATCCGTTTTAAGACTTCCGGGTTAAGATACCTGGTGCCGGAAGCGCCGGGTCTGAGGACTGGCTGACAGGCTGTCATGCTGTCATTGCACGTGCGTCACACGTGTGGTCGGGTGTGTCCTGATACGTGTCGGGCGGAGTTCATGATGGAATCGTGGCGCGTGGCGTGCGGGATCATCATTTCGTCCCGAGAATTGGACTAGGGGTGGGATTGACCCCCCCTGGTACGATGGACTTTGTTCCGATCGATGCTAAAATGGACTTTTTTTTTTTTTTCTCTAACCAAAAAAAAATAAGTTAACATCATGACCATAAAAATT
>KE506000.1:227523-240079 GCA_000441515.1 Elaeis oleifera | reverse complement strand
TATACATATATATATATATATATATACATATATATATATATATATATACATATATATGTATGTATATATATATATATATGTATATATATTTGTGTATATATATTCTCTGCCTGGCTTTATCTAGCCCTACCAATAGAGATTGTATTTTAGCTACCGGGGATTAGATTAGTGATATCTATTATCAAATATCTAGCATCTAGTACACCATGTATCTGTTATATTTGTATCTGGCCTATTCCGCTGAGTTACATGACCATAGCATAATGTTGAGTTTCAAATCAATAATTATGAAATTAATTTTTAAAAATAAATATATGTTGTTTGAGATTTGTTGGAAATAAAGTTCTTGTGTATTCAATACTATGTTTTAAATTACTATTTGACTACTTATTAATGTCATTGTTACGGCCCACTTTGAAGCATGTTGTTGCCTATTTGGTTGGTGCGGCTCATTATCTTTATTTCTATTTTTTAATTCTAAACCATAAGACATGGGGGAGTCCTGGATTGTTTGCTTGGTGCTTTTGGTAGGCATAGCTATCTTTAATTATTCATGTTATTTGGACTTCTTATTAGTTTAGTTTAATTTAGTTCCATTTAAATATGTTGGAGTCTTAAGATTCTTTATTACAAGAATAATTGACTTGATTTTCATTACATTAATTATTGAGGATTGTGGAAATCTTGCTGTTGTTCTAACATTGTTACTATTTATTTAGTCCATTAACTAGGTAGCCTTGTATACTTGTATTGTCCACTTGCAAGCATGTGGCATCCATTACATTCTTAATTTAGGACATGAAAACCTACAACACTCTACCTATAGCTTTGAAGTTTATAATCTTAATGAAGTTTGTTGGGCTTTGTCTAATCCTTCAAAAAATGTGAGAATAAAACCAAACAATGCTAATAAAATCCATTAAGACCATGACGTAATCACTAACTTGTCATATCTTTTAATTCTACGGCTGCGTTAACTTCTTGTGAAAGTAAAACTTGCTAATAAATTTCTTCATTGATGACACTCTTAACATTTCTTGATAAATAGAGGTTAGAAGAAAGTGAAAATTTTATGGATTGTAACTCGAATAGAAATACAAACAAGCAGTACTCAAGAGAAGCTTTAAGCCATTAAGTTGATCTGGACACCAAAAATTCTTCAAGACATTGAATTGATCTTGACATCAAAAATTCTACTGAAGTAAAATTAAGAGAAACTTTAGGAGACTCATGGCTTGAAGAAAGATAATTTGAGCATTAATATTTGTTGTATAGGTTCAAGTGTACTTGTTGATTGTATATTTATTTGACCTTCTTCACTTGACTCCTGAACTTTCATCTGCCAGTTGGTTCTTATGGTATATAGAGTGCCTACAACTGTTTTGTTCCTTAATTGTTTGAGTAAGTTGAGACTACAAAACTTCTACTATATTGATTTTATACAAAAGTTTTTGATTTATTATTTGATATCTATATGTTAGTTTGTCTTGTATCTCTATTTATTGATTAACTTTCTCTTTCATTGTTTATTTGGTTACATTGTTTATTCTGGTCTCTTCAAGTGTTGCTTTGAGCAGGTTCTATTCTTAATATCATCTAAATCCTTCATGCTACTAGTACTGTTTATGTATCTATTATTGAAAAGAGATTAAGCAGACTGTGATAATACCTAAAAGTCATTTGTATGAAGTCATGTGAAAATCAGATTGATACTAATTATGCTTTTAATACGATAATCATGTTAAGAGATAGCAGAATTGAGGAAACCAGCATAAACAATAAATAGATGTGGCGATGCACATTCTATGTAATTAATAGGCCTGAAATGGATTGGATACAAATCAAATATGGTATATCCATATATTTTTGATATACGAATTAGATATGTCAAATGCATATAGATATGAATTGAATATTAAGCATATCTATATTTATTTTAAACAGATATGGATGCAAATTGGATTTTAAGTATATCCATAGTTTTTCTTTGAATATGGATATAAATTAATTGGATACTATTTTAGATATAAGTTAGATTTTGAGTAGAATTCAATAATGAAAACTAACAATACTGATATAACCATAAATAATAGATTCATTGAAAAAATATAATTTTAGGAAGCATTTATTAAAAGTAAGAATCGATGATGATGATGATGATGATGATTATAATAATAATAATAATAATATTATTATTATTATTATTATTATTGTTGTTGTTGTTGTTGTTGTTGTTGTTATTGTTATTGTTGTTGTTGTTATTGAAAGCAAGAAATAGATCACAGAAATGTATCCCTAAAGCTATATTTAGAAAAGAAGACATAAGTATTTTATGCCAAGAATCCAAATAATCGCTCACACTCAGCCTAGTTATAAGTCATAAAGAACCTAAGAACATATATAATCAAATGAGATAACCAATAAAAATGTCAAGAACATTGTTAAACAATATTATCCACAAAAATGTAATAAACATATATTTTCTCATTAGAGCTCCTACATCATAACTTCATCATCGGTCATAATAACAAATTTTTCCCAATAGAACCATAACGTTACTTTAGATTTCCAAAATGTACAACAAACAAGAAAATACAAATAATATATACTTTCCATAAATTACAGTGAGACCCATTCAAGTTTTATGATTTACACTTACCCCCCAAAAGTTTTAATTTTTCAAATAGACCTTAAGAGTTAGGTTTTTGTTGCAATGTAGCCCAATAGTCCATCTCCATTAGGATCCATGAAAATATGATATTCCATGATATAACTTAATCGAAGAAATATCAAATATGCGTTTATTGGCTACATTACAATATTGTGATGTGTTTTGGCATGAATAGAAAGAGATCACATGTAACAATCATGTGACCCCTTTCGTTCCTCTTCCTTAGTAAATAGGGTCTTTGAAAAATCTAGTTTTAGTCCAATTATTCTTAGCCCTTTTTATTCTCACTTTATACTTAGTAAAGATAAATAAATAAAATAAATTTAAAATTATGCTAAGAAATAAAATAAATTAAAATTATGCTGCAAAGAAAATATCATCATAAAAATATGAGAGTAAATAAATTCGAACAAGGAATACTAGCTATAGATTGTTAAGAAAACATTTTAAATACACACTCCTCAACATAGAAGTGGCTTAGGATTGTGGTGGGTGCGATTTTGATGCTGGAGGAAGGAGTTAGCATGAAATCTAGCAAGCCAGCATGATCGATGCTATCATACATGACTAGCTGGGGGCCACATGTGGCTCCATTATTCTTTCATTTAGTCTCATGCTGGGTGCCTATTATTGTGGCTATGAATCCTTCATAATCTTTTCTAAGTTACTCCTCTGTATGATTGCAATCACTTTTGGTGGAGACAATTTATTACCCATGAAACTATACTCTAACTTGTTAGAAATTTAAAAGTTCACCTTTTTCTCAAAATGGTCGACTGTGGCATGATATGCCACTAACCAATCTATCCCAAGGATCAACAAAACAAAATTTTTTATCTTCAAGATCGGTAAATCAGCTATCATCTCTCCATCGCCAACACTTAAGATATACACTCTATAGATAGTCCGCTATGATGACATCTCCACTCAAGGTAGAGACACAAAGATCAGTCTTTAATGGCAAAGGTGATACTTCAACACTCATAACAAAACTAGCTGATATAAAAGAATATGAAACACTTGGATCAAATAGAACATAAACATAATTGAATGATATCTTGATCATTCCTGTCACTGCCAAATTGGAAGCATTCTTATCTTGTTGCATGAGTGCATAGAACTGTCCTTAGGTTTTAGGATTCTATTATCCTTCTCCTTATTGTTGTGGGGACTTCCAGAAAAGCTTAAGGTGCCTAACACTTTTGTGGCTCCTTTCCGCTAGGATACACTATAGATTTTTGACCCCTCTATCCATAGTTGTAACATTTGTAGCATTTAATAATATCTTGGGATTCCTTGTTCTCTAGTAGCTGCTTGGTTTGATCCCTGGGTCTTCAGCTTGGAGGGTCTACTACTTTGATTCTGCAAATCATTTGATTGGTCTCTTTTCTTTTCTTAATCTCTCTTATAGCTTGAGCATCATTAAGTCCCTTATCTTACTTATAAGTAAAAATGTACTCATATAATTAGTTGATTTGGAGTATTACCTTTTTTATTGAGTCGAGCTCGATCTTGGGATATTAAGACTTGATCAATCTCAAATCAAGTTCCGAGCCTGAGTATTTTTGAATCGAGTTGAACTCGAGCCTTTCGTTACTCGACTTGTCTCAGCTCGATTGCAACTTTAAATATAGGAATAAGGCCAAAAGATATGATAAATCGGCTCCATAGTAGTGGAGCAATAGTGCTAGCAAATGTGCATAGTAGAGATAAATAGTGTAAGTTATCAAAATCAGATCAGATGTAAGGGCGATCATAATCTAAAATATTTATCTTATCTTAATATACCATAATTCTAGCTAAAGAG
This sequence comes from Elaeis oleifera, assembly GCA_000441515.1. NCBI lineage: Eukaryota > Viridiplantae > Streptophyta > Magnoliopsida > Arecales > Arecaceae > Elaeis > Elaeis oleifera. Next base: position 235,601 of record KE506000.1, on the reverse strand, counting down.
TAGAAGTAATCTAGCTTCAAACAAGTATCCTTTTCAACTATGCCATTATCCTTTGAGCCCTCTGAATGGTTAACCGGCTTATAGTAGATCTTGCATAAAATCTGGCAATCCAACCGTAATGATGAAGAAGAAAAAGAGGAAAAATATAAAGGTAATATTGAAATAGTGAACTAAAAAATGTGTATAAGGGAAAGAATACTATTGTTTATTTTAAACTAATCATACTATTGCTTCTCGTCATCGAATTATGGTAATATAATGGCATTGCTATGCTAAAAGACAATGATGAATGAAAAACTTGTTTTTCCTATAAACAAACAAGAAATAATTTATATCACATTACACAAGCTGAACTGAAAAAACTATCATTATGCCTGTATAATAACTGAAAACAATTTTAATGTTAACCAAAAGAAAATGAATGAGTATCATAACTTGGAACAAAGGTTTGACAATAATATAGTAATACATATTTATATCTTTATCTCTTTTATTTATTATTTGATGATCAATGACTAAGAAATGTCTGCCGCCGTGGCATAGGAATGGAATAGATTCATTGTGGCTTATGTGGTGTGGTTGCTGTGGATGGTAAGAAATGAAAGGATTTTTCAGAAAGGTGGCCAAACTTCTGCACAACTTATCAAGACTGCTATTGCCTCGATTTTTGTCTTCCATCCTAATTTGGAAAATACTTTCTTGGTGCTCCCTCAATGTGCTGGGGTATTCTTAATTCTAATTGTGTTCTTCCTTATCACTCATTTTTTTTTGTCATGGCTACCCCTCTCTATGGAGTGTTTACAATAAATTTTGATGCTTCTCTATCTTTAGATATTACTGCTATTGGGTATGTGACTAGGGATTTTAATGGCTATTTGTAGAGAATAGGAGGTAAGCAAATATTGCGCTCATTAGTTCCAATGGTTGAGCTTCTAGCAGCTTGGGTAGTATCTCAATTATAGTCTCTGAGCTTCACACACACAACATTTGGCTTGAAGGAGATTCAGCCATTGTGATATCTTGGCTACAGTCTCAATGTATTAATACATCTAAGTATACACCTTTAACACATGATTTCCTTCTATAGGAAATAGGTGCTTCTTACTTAAGGTGTCCCATATTCCCTATGAAGCTAATCAAGCTGCCAATTATTTGCTCACAAAGCTTTACATGGGCCCTTTCAGTGGGTGAATCAGGATGATGTTGATGTTGCTTTTGCATCTTTGTGTAGGCTGATGCTTATGGAGTTTATTCCTTGGAAACAATGTTGGCATTATATTTCATACGGCTGATGTGCAATTGATAATTATGTTGGGGATTACCATGGTTATGCTGCATTGTAGACTGGTTGCTAATTCTCTCTATTGGTTGTCTTGCAGTTGGTTGATGTCTCTTTATATAGGCTTATCCGATAGTTCTCTTTGAAAGATTAGTGCCCTGCAAGCCAATCATATAGTTAATGCGATAGAGACTTTTCTATATTATCTTTCAACTCATATAATGGTATTATTATTTATGAATAAAATGAGATATTTGTTTAATCATTTGCTACAACTTATTTATCTTTAACATTATGATGAACTCCATAGATTAGGACAATGATTTTAGAGCCATGATGAGATCATGCCAGTGAGACCTAAAATCTTAATATAAAATATTCTAGTCATTGGACCATTGAGTCGGATATCAATGATTCCAGTTAGACTGGCACATCCTATGTATGTTCGATGGAGGGATGGCTGATCTCACAGTCGCTTGTGTGGAGATACCAATACAAGAATGTAGGTGCTCATTAGAGAATAAGTTTACTGACTTGATCCATATGAAGAACATCTTATAGAGTCTTATTATATATCAAAAGATGGTTCTCAAGTGGGAGTTGTACAAGTGGTCCTTAGACCTGAGACCTGTTGGATTTTAGGTATTTTATATGTAGATTTTAAAATAATTTTAAAAAACAAGCAGCGGAAGATTAGATTAAATCAAATTTAATCCTATGCATGTATAAATCTAAATCAAATACCTATGGATTTAGTTCATATGATGATAAATGAAATTAAGAGCATCTGATTTTAGAGAATAAAATAATTTTATGATCGAATCACATATCTAAATTATGGAACATCTTCAGATTTAGATCTGAGGATGTCTTAGGTTCTGATGTAGCCGCACATATATCCGGCCTCTACGGATATCCATACAAGGTCTGATTTGATCGGAGGCTCTTCGATCTCCCTGAAATGCTGGCTTTTTTGCAGAGATTACTTTTCTAATGGTTGATTAGAATCTTCTTTAATCTCTACGACTCTCTCAAAGAAGAAGAAGAAGACTAAGAGGAAGAAGAAGATGAGGAAGATGAAACTATGAGAACCCTTTCTCTTTTCCCTTCTCTCTTCTCTCTAAAACCCAACGCCCAAGAGAAGAATCATGCCCAATATCCCATGCCCCAAGAGTGCTTTCAGATTATTTCCACATCCTAAAGCCCCTCCTTTTATAAGTGGAGTCCATGAGTTGTGCAGGGTTTAGGTTTTGACAAGGTCAATCACCTTATCAAACTAGGACTCCAGTTTCAATTCAAATTTAAACTGATTTAAATTCAAATCAAACCAAATCTGATCCTAATCCAAAAAGAGGATAAGAGAGGGTGTGTAAGGGCTTTGGCATGATCTTTTTGTGTCACAAACACCAATGGGTCAATCCCTTCAAGGCGTGAACATTGTGTTGCACAAGGAGATAGAATCTTAGTCCAACTTAGATTCCTTTAAGGGCTGATTTAAATCTAATTTAATCCTAACCAATTCAAGACTAGGTTGTATCCAAATTAAGTTAATTCCTAATCTAATTAGAAATTCAATTAAATCTAAATTAAATCTTAATCTAATTAGAAAATTGATGGAATTAAGTTCTAGTGAAACTAGAAATTGATCTCCTTATGTAATTGGATTATCTCATAATCCAATTAGGCTTGATCTAATTAAATCCAAATCAAATCAAATTGAATCTAATTCATTAAATCTGATTTGAACTCCATAGCTCAATCAGATTGAGCCAGACAGTAATCCAATTGTTAATTAATCTTCCTACAATTCACTAACACTTAGCGAATTAGTTAATTACAACTTTTGTATTACAATCATATTGATAATTAAATTCTATTATAATTCATAATCATAACTCAACCATCTGATCAATCAAGAACTTCTTTTATGTATGACCCCATGAAGAAAAAGTAGGGTAGTTCTATGTTTGCAATTTAAAAATTTTCGCAGTGGATCATCTGAGATTAAACACTTTAGTCTATTTTATATGCATAAGATCTAATCTAGACTACCATGCCAAGATCTATGATATAATTTAATATGATATAAAGATCTAAAATAAAATCAGCATCGATCATATCGATGCTCCACATTAAATCTAATCCTTAGATCTAATGAAAACTGACCTAACAAGTTTAGAAACCACCAAATTGTAATCTGCTGATCTCTGCTAGTCTAACATGTGGATAGATGCTCTTTCAGATTGCTCATAGCTACACAAAGATGTCTGACCTCTACAGATCATCCACATGAAGATCGATGCAGATGAGACTCTTCAGAAGTGCTAGCTCGCAAAGATCTTGTAGGCTGAACTACTTCTTCTTCTCTTGATCTCTTGGATGCTTCCAAGGAGAGAAAGAATTTGTGGAGAAAGGAAGAGAGGAAAGAGCTCTGGTAGAGAAACAAAAATCAGCAAGAAACACACATATGGGGAGTCAACTATTGGAGCCTCCCTTTTTATAGATGGGCATCAGGGTTTGGGTCAAAAGGAAGGGCGCCAAAGACTCCACGCCAAAACCAATTTTGGCATCCTAAAATTTTCAAGAATGGATGATGGCATGAGAAAGAAATCTGATCTTTCTCACACCCAAAAACACTTCAAAGATAATAAGAAAAATTCTTGGTGCCACCTTCTTTCAATCATAACGGATCTCTTTCCTTCTTATCTTCTTATCTCTAATTTGGATCGCATTCAAATTAGGCAGGAGATGAGGACCATGACTCATCATGCTTCCTGCCCACCCTATCTGTGCCCTCTCTCCTCGTGCCTAAAATCATATGCCAAAACCCTTTTGGCGTTGAGAAGACAAGGTGGGTCCAGGGTGGCATAAGGGAAAAGATGGAGTCCTTATTGGCTAGGACTCTTCATTTTTAATTAGATTCTAAACCAAATCAAATCTGGTTTGAACCCAATAATAGGAATGAACCTAATCTAATTAGGAACCCAATCACCTTAATAAATTCTAACCCAATTAGGAATTAACTGAGCCCAAGTTTTGATCAAATCAAGAATAATTTTATTGCAATTAGGCTCGATCAAATCAAACCCATCTAAGTCAAACTAAATCCAATTTAATTAGATTTAATCTAAAGCTAATTTAGTCAATTAGCAATTCAATTGCTAATAAATCTTCTATTAACAGTAGAGCTCAGTCCAATGGGACTCTCCTCCAGAGTCCCAATTCCAATGGAACTCTTCACTAGAGTCACAATCTAATTAGACTCTTCAGTCATCAGATCAGATCAAATCTTCTAATATATGTGATCCCATAGGTTCGAACCTAAGCTGGTAGTATAGGAATAAATTTTATACTAATCAATATAACCATCTAGCAAAGGGACTTGACGTTTCTGATAGGCCGAAAGATTGTAAAGTAATATTCTAGAACCTACTGGCATATGGTTACTGTATAATTCATCCCTTTGACCCAAATACTCAAGGTGACTTAGGGTTTGACTATCAACCCTAAATAATCAACCATATTGTATTTCAACCTTTCAAATCCATCACATAGATTATCTTGACCAAGGTTTTACTAAATTAAAATATATTGATGTATAACTCCTACTTATTCAGAGGAGTCAATTTTATATTGACTCACGCACCGACTTGATAAGTACTTAACTGCACCCAGTAATTTTCGTCACTAAATTAAAATTTAGATGGTCCGATACTAAAGTACAGTGAGTTGCTTATAAGTCACCATGGTGATCTCAGATCAGAGGGACACTTATATCTATATCCTTCACGAGCTATTCTTGACAGCAGAGTGCTCGATAAATTGTCATGTTTGATGTGAAAGTACTTCTATATTCCATCTGCATGCCACACCAATATCTCCACACTCTTTGATTAAGAGGACAACTAATCCATATGGTACACAATAATCTATACTTAATATTGCTATCGTCCTATTAACAGCATATCATTTGATCACGAATACATTTTAAGGACTAAATGATAAATCCTTCTTTATCGATTAAACATAGTCCTAAGGATTTTATCACAAATCAGGAGTTCAAATAAGATGGACAAAATATGATAAAAATTAATAATTTTATTAATAAAATTATATATATTTATAAATATGAGCACAATCGTCAACAAACTGACGATTGATTTTGGGATATAATTTTCAATAATTTTTACTTAGACTAAAGCCAATCAGTACAGTATCATATACCCATCTTCGACTTGTGATCATCAAACTCCTTGATTCTGAGAGCTTTAGTAAATAGGTCGGTTAGGTTCTCCTTCTTGTCGATCTTTTGAAGATCGACGTCACCTCGATCCATGATCTTTTGGATGAGGTGGTAGCAGTACAGAATATATTTGGTGTGCTAATGAGACTTCGGCTCCTTAGTTTGAGTAATAGCTCCAGTATTGTCACTGTATAACAGGACAAGGCTATCGATGGAGGGTGCCACTTCGAGCTCACCGATGAACTTTTACAGTCATACAGCATCCTTCGCAGCATCAGATGCCACGATATACTCCACCTTGCAAACAAAATCAGCCACGGTGTGCTACTTAAAATTTTCTAGCAGATTGTTCCATCGTTCAGGATAAAAATATATTTTGATACACTCTTGCTATCATCATAGTCTGACTGAAAGCTGGAGTCGATGAATCCCACTAGTTTCAAGTCAGTTTCATCATAAACAAGCCACTGATCCTTAGTATTTCTTAAATACTTAAGGATGGTCTTTACAACCTTCCAGTGGTTTTCTCCTGGATTAGACTGGTATCTACTCATTACTCCTAGTAAGTATGCCATGTTTGGTCTTGTACATGTCATGGCGTATATTATAGAACCCATTATCGAAGCATATAGAATTCTACTCATATGATCTCTCTTTTGAGGAGTTGTCGGATAATCTCTCTTCAAGAGAGAAATTTCATGGTCTATCGGGAGATAGCCTTTCTTGAAATTCTCCATACTGAACCACTTTAGCACGGTGTCTATGTACGTAGACTGAGATAATCTAAGCAACTTTTTCGATCTATCTCTATAGATGTTCATTCCAAGAATATAGGATGCTTCTTCCAAGTCCTTCATAGAGAATTGAGACGATAACTAGACTTTTATTCTTTGTAATGTAGGGATGTCATTTTCGATTAAGAAAATATCATCCGCATACAGTACGAGAAATATAACCATAGAGTTATTTATCTATTTATAAATATAAAATTCTTCTCCATTCCTAACAAAGCCATACATTCTGATAACCTTATCAAAATGCATATTCCAACTCTTAGATGCCTGCTTCAATCCATAAATAGATCTCTAAAGCTTGCATACTTTGGACTCATCTATGGATGTGAAACCTTCAGACTGTATCATATACACCTCTTCTTCCAGCTCTCTATTTAGAAAAGCTATTTTTATATCTATTTACTAGATTTTATAGTCCATGTGTGCCACTATCACAAGCATAATTCGAATGGATTTGAGTATTACCACAGAAAAAATATCTCATCATAGTCAATACCATAATGCTGATGATAATCCTTGATAATCAAACGGGCTTTATAGGTCTCCACCTTTCCATCTGTGCCTCTCTTCCTTTTAAAGACCCACTTATATCCTATGGGTCTAACCCCTTCAGATGGGTCAACTAATATCCATAGATCAATGATCTTCATAAACTTTATTTTGGATTTCATGGCTTCAAGCCATTTATCAGAGTCAGACCTCTGCATTGCATCCATATAGATGATCGGATCCTCATTGCTCTTATCGAGTTCAAAAGGATCCCCATCCTAGATCAAGAACTATAGTATCTATCCGGTTGATGTGATACTCTATCGAATCTTCTTAACGGTGCCTCTACAATAGGTTTCAAATTTGATATCATCAAATCTGATTTTGTGAGTTTACTAGATTGTGTTGGTTCTACCTGTTGAACTTCCTCGAGTTCAACCTTAGAGGCATTAATCCCTTCCTCCAAATTTTTTTTTCTAAAAAGACTATCCTAAGGCTAACAAACACCTTTTGTTCCTCAGCAAGATGTAAATAATATCCCTTAGTTTCTTTGAAATAACTTATAAAAATATATTTATCAGATCTGGCTCTGAGTTTGTCCATTTTTAAATATTTGACATAAGTCGAACACCCCAAACCCTAAGGTGAGAGAGCCCTGACTTACGTTCCGTCCATATCTCATGTGGTGTTTTACTTAAAGATTTACTAGGAATCCTATTAAGCATATAACAAGCCGACTCGAGTGTATATCCCTAGAAGGATATCGATAGATTAGAAAAGCCAATCATAGATCGAACCATATCTAACAGGATTCAATTTTTTCTTTCCGACACACCATTATGTTGTAGCATTCCAGAAGGTATCCATTGAGAGAAAATCCCATTCTCCTCAAGGTATGTCAAAATTTACTAGAAAGATATTCACCTTCTCGATCTGATCGAAGAGTTTTAATATTCTTTTCAATTTATTTCTCTACCTCAATACGGAATCGTTTGAATATTTTAAATGATTCAGATTTGTATTTCATCAAATAGACATACCCATACTTAGATAGGTCGTCTGTGAACATAATGAAATAGTGATACCCTCCTCTGGCACTAGTGCTCATGGGTCTACATACATCATTATACATCTGTTGGGAATAGTGTCCCAAAGTCAATCGTCAGTCTGTTGACGGTTGTGCTCATTTTTGTATATGTACATGAATTATGAATTAATATAAATTATTTTGATATTTTTTATCACAAAATATTTCATCTTCTAATGAACTCTT
>KE506000.1:42471-61726 GCA_000441515.1 Elaeis oleifera | reverse complement strand
GAAAAAAGAAAAGAAGAAAGAAGAAACGAGAGAAAGAGGAGGAAAAAAAGAAAGAAAAGGGGGAGAAAAGAAAAACAAAGAAAAAATTAAAGGAAAGAGAGAGAAACTCTCTCTTCCCTCTCTCCCTTCTCTAAGCTTGCATCCCTACACTCTCTCTTCACTCTTCCTCTTACTTTCTCTCTTATATTTCTCTCTCTAGCCTTTCTCTCTCTTATTTGTCATATTTGATCTTTTTCTCTCTTCTCAAGTCTCTTTTCTCTCTCTAAAGGGTGGTTAACTCTAAAGTCTCTCGCAACCTGTGATGTTCTTAATACAAGTGCCCTAGCATCGCTGTCAAGTAGTGCACTAGCTTCCACCCTGACTCTTGTGAGATCATATTAAATTTGATCATCCTCGATTGTGGTGTCTGACTTATATCCTACTTCAATCTTCAATGGTATAATATCAGATTTGATTGATTTAGGAATGTTGGGCTTTATCATTTGACTGGCCTATCCTTAATCTATCTTGATTCAGCATGAAACCATCTCTTGTCGTACCCTAATTGGGTTATTTCACTCCTTGATCCATTTGGATTCTTCATGTTTATTATGAAGGACTTCTAAGAAATTGACTAATTAATTAAATTTAATGATTTTGGATAGGTTTGTCCAGTCTGTTGACTAAAGTCTGATTTTGAAGTGTGACGAGATAAATAACCTAACGCTTCAAGTGTGCTTTCAAATAATTTTAAAAATTATAATTAATTATTTTATTTGATTTATGCTCTTTATATTCTATTTAATAAATGTGTCAAGGTGTATTATTTTATTCTTGAAAATAATTTATTTTAAACATATGAACTACTTTGAGAAATAGTTTTAAAAAACTTGATAAAAAACTTATGAAATTACTTTCATATATATATTCTCAGCATGGCTATGATGTAGCCCTGCCAATGACGATTATATGTTGGATCTATCAACTTGCAATCCTAAAAATTAATTTCAACACTAAATCATCGGTGATTAGAATAATGGTATTTATTGTCTTGCACTTTATACAATGTGTTTCTATTATCAGACTGATGCCACTAGATTATATGGCTATAGCTTAATATTGAGTTCATTATCAATTTATGAAAATAATTATTTTAATGAAATATGTGTTATTTAAGATTTATTCTTTACAGTAAATATTATGTGATTTATTGGTGAGTATGATCCTACTTTGATGTGTTATGTTACTTATTGGATTGATATAATTCATTATATTTTTTTTCTATTTTTAGATCATGAATCATGATTGCTCGGGACTTGAGAGAGTATGCTAGATCAGTTGAAGTTATTTGAATTATTCAAATTTTTAACTCAATTCAGTTTAACTTAGTTCAATTTAGTTTGAATATTTATTTCGGATGAAAATATTGAGATTTATATTACGTAAAGATATTTATTATAGAAGATAATTTAATTAAATTTTTATTAAATTAATTTTCAGGGATTAGAAGATTACTATTATTATTATTTTAAAGTAGGATCCATCCTACAATTGTCTGTAACTATGCGGCATCTGTCGCGTATTACAAAGAATATATTCATATATTTATTCATGATGAAATACTTACTGAAATATCAAGTTCATCATTTCTCTTTATTTTTCAGATTCAAATATTTAATTATAAACATAAACTTTGAAAAAAAAATTGAGATGAGATTTGATACTATCCACATCATTAAATTTAAATATATTATTATTATTTAAATTTTTATGAAAATTTATTTGATGTAAGATATTTAAATTGAATATTATTTGAATTAGTTAATAAATTTAAATTTTGACTTTTAACATTTTTAATTAATTTCAATATATTGCAATGATATCAATTTTAATTAATTTAAGATGTGTTTGATTATTTTTTAAATTTTAATTTTAATTTTAAAATATTTTATTTTTTAATTTTATTATTAATAAAATAAAAAGTAAAAATATGTTTGATAATTATATTGCTATAAAGCAAAAGACAATGAAAAATTTGATGAGAGAGAAAGATTCAGAAAAGAAGAGAGAAAGAATGAAGATATAAAAAATTCGACAAGAAAAAAAGATTCAGACTCTTTACTTTTTGATTTGACATTTTAGACGTGCAAAAGCAAAAAAAATGAAAAAAAATTTAAAAATAAAAAAATTTACTTTACATATAAATAATTATTTAATTTTTTTAATTTTAATTTTATTTTCATGATATCACCAAATATTATTTTTAATTTTATTTTTAAAAATCAAAAATAAAAAAAATATTATTTTAATTGCTAACCAAACGCGTCCATATTATTTTCATTTGGATAAAGAAGAGTTTTCCATAAACATCGATGATTGTCGGAATCCACGTTCTCGAATCCGAGGTGTGAAATCTAGTGCCCATCTTCCGCTGTCATCCTCTATTCTTTCATTTTCGTTCTTAGCATCCATCTTCCATCATCATCTTTCATTTTCGTTTTTAGCATCCATCTTCCATCATCATCTATCAATTCACCGCATCTTTCGATCTCATCAAGCGTGCTCCCATCTATCCATTCCCACATCTATCGATCTCATCAAGCATGCTCTCATCTTTCCATTCAAGCATCTCCTGTTGTACCCGTCCCTCACCTCCCCATGGTTGCTCGGTTCACTTCCCCATAACCTTCTGCTGTTGTTATTAAAAAAACATATTTTCTATCATAAAAATTTAAAAAATGAAATAGAATTTTGTTTTCAATTTTTTTAGAAAGACAAGTAGAAACCATACCAAATGCAGCGTAAGATTCATGTTTATTCTTATAATTACTACATCACATACAAGAACCAAAAAGACCACATGTACTTCTTTAACCAACATATCAAACATTTTGTCCAACATAAAGACAACCGCCGTCCGTATATACCCTTGTACTAGTTCATCACCATCTTCTATCAAACAAAAACTCTTGGTACAGAATTTAGTGATGGAGATCTACTTCTCTCAGTTCCATTTTCAGCCCCTTTCCATTCCCATTGGCTAATGGATGGATTCCATGATCAGGACCACTCATGTATGCCCTATTATCTTTCTCTTTCTTGAAGAAACTCCATACCGAATTTCTACATCTGCAAGTATAGTTTACAAAAAAAAAAAAACATAATTTACACACTATATACGAAGAATAAATTGAAGTTAGAAAGATCAACAGAACTTAAAATATACGTAGAACACAGATCAGATATTTCTAATATCAAATTTCATATAATATATAGAAATCAAGGTGAGAAATACAAATCAAATCCTTACCCACTTTAAATAAGACATAAATTATATAATACGTAGTGTATTATAAATTATACATACTGCAGTTCTTATAGCCCCATTTTACCAAGAAACAAAGGTATCCATATTTGCTGACATAAATTATATAATACGTAGTGTATTATAAATTATACATACCGCAGTTCTGATAGCCCCATTTTACCAAGAAACAAAAGGTATCCATATTTGCTGAAGTATAGTTGCGCCACCATCCATAATATTACTCGCCAAGGAATAGAGCTAAGTTCTATCAAGCTGATTTTGAATTTCCTGGTTATTATAATTATATTATGATTGAACATGCTTGACAAAAAACAGAAACATTTCCACATTTAAAACATTTAATTACTTCGATTATGATGGGAGAAAGATCCATTTTGTGAGGTTTCTTGAATATATAGTCTGATTTGGTTCACCCGTTATCTTCACGCATACAACATTCTCTAATCATACAATCGAGGACATTTTTGACTTAAAATTTCAGGTTTTAAAGTTCAATTTTTTATAGGGAACGTTTTCATTATCAAAATGAAATATACACATTACATGAAATAGACCATTATAAACTCACATGAAAGAGAAATGGACTTCCAACACACATCCAAGCATCTTTACGTCTAGATTACCAGGATATATATAACTCACAAATCTCATTAACCCGAACTTCAATGAAAGAATATTTTGGATTTGTTTAAAATATTTCACCCCTTCTCTTACTTGAACTCTCACGAAATGAGCGATCAATGATCCAGAGACCATTCCTCTACGCTCCAACCTGCCATATCATCTTTCACACCCTATTCCCACGTTTGAAGGGGTGTTTCTACATGCTTCTCTGAAATGAACGTAACCTCATTTCCCCACATTTCTTTTGGTCAATTTCAGTTTAACGTAATTAATCGTTACTTATTAAAACACACACACATACACACAGAAAAGAAGAGAGAGAGAGAGAGAGAACAAACAAAGAAGGAGGCGTACCTTGAGCCAGTTTGTCATCCAACTGGCCGTCCCTGGTGAGGGCCATCATGAGGTTGGGGAGGCCGAGAGGCAGAGCGTCCCCTCGATCGACCTGCCAGAAGTGGATGGTCTTGCCGTAGGTCTTGCTCAACTTCTCCAGGTCCCGCCGCTCCACGGCGCCCGGCACGCCCGGCATGAAGAGCACCCCGCTCTTCACCTCGTACTCGTGCGAGTGCCACAGGGGCTTCTCCTCGTCCGGCAAAGCCAAGAACTGCCCTCCGCCACGATGTACTCCACGCCGATCAGCCTCGCCTCCGCGCCCGGCCCGTCGTAGATCAGACACTGCCGCATCTCCTCGTTCTGATGGGAGCAGAAGTGGTGCGCCTCCACCTGCCGCGTCATGTCGTCGGCGTAGAAATGGAAGCTGAAAATTAACCCAGAAGCAAACCACAAACAAACAGCATAAACCTCGGGCTTAATTAATTTCTGTTGGCAAGGAGAGGAGGACAACATGAGAGAGAGAGAGAGATTACGCGCACAAGTGCTGGTGGATTTTGCTGATGGGGGAAAGCCTTGGATGGTGGCGCTGGCCGTCTCCACCAGGGAGGTGACCGTCTTGGTGGGCTCGCCTGGAACCTCCACATGGCTTGCCGCCATACTGCTCTCTCTCTCTCTGTTTGTGAGATTTTTCTCAGATCTCGGCTCACTGGAAGGGCTTGTCCTTGCTCTGCCGCTCTTTGTTCCATTAAAAGAGGGAGCTTCTCGCATGCAGGTTGACACGTGGAGCTGAGCGATCTGCGTGTGCACCTCCAGGGGCGCCCGGTAGTAACGCCTGGGCTACTGTTTCGCGGAACGTGGCAACTTGGGAGGATGTGCTACAGTTAAAATTCATGTTGAAATCTCAGCTTCTCTATGGATCACTCTTGACAATCTATAATAAAACATTGCATCTGGGCCTCGCCAAAACCTGCCAGTTCGGCTTTGCTGCAATGAAATGTCTCGATGACCGGTGGGCTTTGCGTGGATCAGATCCAAACCGGTTTCTATTGTTTAAGAATGCTTTTAGATCTGAATCCGGCTCATTAGCTTGTCAAGACAAGTTGGCACTTTAGAACATGAAAATATTTTAGATCTATTACGTTCTCCATGTTAGCTCACTACAAAAAATCTGATTTTTTCGATAAATTTAACGATGAAAATAATTTCATCATAAATAATATAATTTATAATAAAAAATTATTATAAAAATTAATTATTTATGATGAAAAAAATTTATCGTAAAAAGTTGAATCTTTTGCGACGAAATGTTAATTTTCGTTGCTAAAAGTAAATTTTTAACAACGAAATATTTTTTGTCGCTAGAGTTTTTATTTTCTTGTGAAGAAATAAGTTTTTCATCATCAAAATTAATTATTTACAACGAAATAAATTTTTCATCGCTGAAAATCAATTATTTACGACAAAAAAATTTTGTTGCAAAAATTAGTTTTTTGCGATAAAATTGTTTATGTTTGGCGACAAAATATTTCATCGCTAAAGTATTTTCTTGTTGAAAAAAAAGATTTTAGGACAAAATTTTGCCCTAAAACCCTTCACGCATGCTGACGCTTTTCTTCTCTCTCTCTCTCACTCTCTCACGTCGCCGAGTGCGCCACCAGCCGTCGGTCGTCGGTCGGCATCATCCCTTCGCACCACCAACCGACCGATTGAAGCTCTCCCCGATCATCGTCCTCCATCCATGCCACCACACCGATCGAATCGAGCCAATCGTCATCGTCCTTCCTCCGCCATCGTCGTCGTCGTTGTCATCATTGTCCTCGTCCTCCCCAATTTCTCCATCTCCCTCCCTTACTTTCTCTCTCTCCCCTCTCCCTCTCCCTCTCCCTCTCTTACGGTTGTTGCTTCCCCTAGAGCTGCCACAGTAGTCGTCGCTCCGCCTCCGCCACCATCGTCGTCGTCGCTTCACCTCCGCCACCGTCTCTTTTGAAGTTCACCGGGCCGCGATCTCTCCCTCTCTCTTAAGATCTCTCAGATACAACTCTCTTTGGCTCTCTTTCTCTCTCTCATAGTCCACTTGTAGGTCGTCGCCATCACCGTCACCGTCGCCATGCTGCCGTAGTCGTCACCACGCCGCAGCCGCCGTCACTGCACAGCCGCCGGCATTCTCTTCCATCTCGGTACCCATCTCTCTCTCTGTGGGATTTAGGGAGAGTTTGAAGATCAGCAGGCCACAATTTTATTTTTTTAATTTTTTTAATTTTTTTTAATTTTTTTAATTTTTTTAAATTTTTGTTCTTCTTTTTGTAATTGATTTTGGCCATTAGGCATGATTATTTGTTGGTCTACTTTTTATATGAAGCATTGTTCACGATTTGAAAATAGTTTAAAATAAAATAGTTATAATAATATATTAATTGTAGTATAATAAATCTATAAACTTTTAAATTTTCGTTCAAGGATAGCATGCATGAACCAATATTATTTTTATTAAAAAAATATTGATGTTCTACACACTATTCTCGAATTGTCCTTGTGGACAGTTTGGACACGTGAGTGAATTTTATATTGCATACTATGTGCTTCTACATAGGAGAGTTTCGTCGGTATTTTCAGTCATACTCTTTGGGTACATAGCACAATTTGTGTTTGTGTATCTAGGAAACTGTACCGAAATGCTATCGAAATTTTTTTGGTGCAGAAGATATATATGGCAATGTTAAATTCTTATTTTTCTGAATGAGATAGGACCACCACCCTATAGGCAGGGGATATAAGGCGTTAGTCAACTATTATTATATATAATTGACTGTATAGTTTGCATTATAAATATGTAGGTATGGATCGTAGTTGGATATCATTGTATGATAAGTTCTGTCCCAAGTATATTGCGGATGTGACGTCTTTCATGGATATTGCATTCAATCACACTAGAGAAGATGGGAAAGCTTGTTGTCCATGTCGTCGATGTAGGAATTATTTGATGTATCCTATCGGACATTCAAAATCATTTATACGAACACGATATAGATGTAACTTATAAGAAATGAACTTGTCATGGTAAAGATTTGTCGATTGGCTCGAGCATGTTGCCCAGAAGTCCTACAAATACGTCGTTAGTAGGTGGATCACCTAGTCATGAAAGGCACACACTCAATACAGAAGATAGAAAAATTCTAGAAGATCTCCATCCGGAGTTATTTGAAGCAAATGTGGAAGCCGGATCAGAATATCAGCATCTTATCCTGAGACAAAAGGCTGAGAAGGACAGTAACATGCCTGTGAATGATAGATTCGAGCATCTATTAAGAGATGCGCAAAGTGACGTTTATCCTGGTTATAAGAAGACACCAAATTGATCGATTAGAATCGATCAGATTAACATATTGAAACGGGCCTGAACCATTGAGCCAAATTTGATCTTAAGTCAATCAATTCACATCAAAATATGAATCGATGTGACCAACTACAACTAAACTCGACTTTGAGCCCCTTTGACCTAATCATAATCAACCATTAATTAGGTTCAATCAATTGCTCAAAATCGACAATGGATTCTAGCCTGATCTAATCAATTAACCCTAATGTAGTTTGATCACTAGACCTAATTTGTTCAATCCATACCCACATACAATAATATAATTTTCAGATTCTAAAAATATTTTTTAGATCATATTTCAATGCATGCATTAGTGGCTTATGATCTTGAAACAGTTTCAAATCTAAACCTAATATTATATATCACATATATCAAGTTTTAGATCTAAATTATAAACATATATCATATATAAATTAAATTCAGATCTAAAACTAAAATACACATATCAAATATATATATAACCAGATCTAAAATAATAATTAAAATATTTTGAAAATATTTTTCAAAAAATCGGTTCGCATCAAACTAAGACAACCTTTTCAATATAGGGGATAAACCATATATCAGGATAATTTTATACCAGTCCGATACGAACTTTTAATCATTCTAATTTCAGATCTAATATGAATAAAAATATATCATATATATCAATTTTTAGATCTAAAAGATTGATTTAAATATTCAAAATAATTTTAAAATTAATCAATCTTATGTTAGGACAATCTTTTCAATATAGGAGGTAAATCCTATACCAGGATAACCTTATACCAGTACAAGATCAATATCAAATTATCTAAACTTTCAGATCTAAGACTAAAAATCAGATTATACATGTCTTAAAAAATCAGTAGCTCTGATACCACTGTTAGAAAATCAGATAGGCTAGCATGCATAGATTTCAAAACTTTTTTGAAATAGCAGTGAAAATGATCTAGGTTAAATCTTTTAACCTCATATGCTATAGATCTAATCTATATCTATCTGAGTCTTAAATCTAAGACATGCATATAATCTAAAAATTAAATAAAATTAAGATCAAATCTCAATACTTTGCACAGGTTGAAATACACCGCAACCAATGATCCTCAATCTGAAGGTTTTTGAGCCGCACAGGTATCCGGTCTCTTCAGATATTCACCGAAATCAATCTTGAACTTTTTTCTTATTGTAGATCCTTCTTCTTTAAGTAGAATCTCAGTCTGTTGAACTTTTGATCAATTTTTGATCTTTGACCACAAACTCAACACTTGAATCACAGCCTTTCTTATTTCTTTGATGTAGAATCAACCACCCTTCACCTTTGGGTGTGTGGGAAGATAAGACACCCAACACTTGAGCATTGGAAAGAGAGGAAGAAGGAGTGGCATAGAGAAAGAGAGAAGGGGATCTTAATTCACACAAATTCATTATTATAAACCCTAGAAGACCATCTCCTTAAATAGGCCTTCTCTTGATTCCAAATCAACATCCAATCAGACTAAAAAGGTTAGATCTTATCTCATAAGATTTCTTACATTTTAATCTGATTTTTTTCTTAAAAAAATCAGACCTATTTGAAAAGGCTCTTGCCTCAAAAGTCAAGTAAATGTGGCGCCTTCATCTTATAAGACAAGATGAGAGGGCGCCACTTGATATTTAAGGCAAGTTGGCACCCCCTTAGGATTTTATGCACAAGAGAAGGGACGTAGCCCCTCTCTCTCTCTCTTCTTCCATGCCAAGGCAAAAAAGGGGGCGGACCCTCTCTCTTTCTTATGCCCTCTCCAAGGGATGGTTCCCCTTGGAGTTTCCAAAAGAGAAGGCTTGCGCATCCTGTCTTCTTTCCAATATTTTCACGTCACATAAGGAAATAACAAAGAAAAAATGAGAAAATTAGTTTGCCAACTCATTGACTTGATTCAATCCTTTTGGACCTTCAAATAAGTGCCCAACTAAATCCAAATCAAAATGAATTTAGATTAGATTTAAGGCTATCAACTTGATCCAATCCTTATCTAATAAAGAATCAAAGTTCAGAAAAGAATTGGATTTAACCATGTGCTAGCATGGTTCTTTTAAATCCAATAGGATTTTAATAAATCTTAATCCAATTAGAACTTCACAAGTCCAATTGGTTAATTCAAGATTAAATTCCTTAATGTGTAATCTCATAGGTTCTATTCTATCTGATAGTGAAATATATTATGATCTCCATCACAATATTATCGAAACTCCTTTCGATGGGTTAGAACAATTTCAGCTCTACCCTTCGAAGGTCATCGATCATCAAGATAACGTCTGATCAGTTTCATAATTCACCAGTGACACTTAATAGTATGTAGTGCCAATCCAGTAGAATGAAAATATGAAGCTCTAAATACAGTTATCATATAATTCAGTTCTTCTATCATGAGTTCTGACTTGATGGAGGTCATAGAGAACTTATCAGACCCCATCGTCAGTCATATACTAGATTGACTCGATTCGAGTTCACTTGTGAATTTCATGAAAATTCTTTTTCAGTATTTACATTTGCTTTAGCCAAGATTTTCTGAACTCAGTCTCACAAATTGCATAGAACTTCTCATTTTTATCAAGATCGATAGATTCCATCTAAATGCATCCCACTTCTAACAACGAACCTGAACCTACTGAAGTCAACATACATAGCAAGGATCCGAATGATTAGGGACTAAAGAAATGTGCAGTCAAACTCAGTAGCCTCGTTGCGAATAGCCAATGACACCGTAGGTCAAAGAACCACTCATACTACCGCAGTATCGAGACAACCACTGATGAATGAATAGATATTCAAGTAGTTTCTCGTGTTGGTCATGCTTAGTGCAAGTTGTTTCTAGCAACCATCTGCACTCTCACCCCAGTGTTCCTACACTGCAGATCCGAGACTCATCTGCCCATAAGAGAGATGATCTATGCACCCGATCTTTAAATGAATTGATCACTATTCTCCATGATGATTCTTTGATCGGGAGTCTTTAGAACTAATCACTAATTAATATATGTTTCAAATTCTAAACGTTTGAGAATATACAAATTATCTTTGTTAATTTCTAGGATAAATTATGGACATATAAAGATGATTGGAATAAAAAAATTTATTAATATAAAATATTATAATACAAAGATAAATCTTAAAATATAAACGTATCACCCAATGATTGACTTCTAAGGTACTCATCTAATATTGGGATCAATACTTGCTTTAGAATCTCCGGCTGAAAAAAGACAGTTCAAGCCAACATAAAAGATAAGCTTACACATGTAACGAAACTTAAAGGAAAAAATGAGACGACATATCGCAGTCACGGACATATATTGACAACCAAAATATTTCACCTATAAGTTTGACCAAATCAGGTACTTCAATTGAAGGGTCAGCATACTGAACAAGATTGTTGTATATACTCAGTATTTAGTAAGTAAGCAAACGTGATATTCGCTCTTCATCGGACTTTCGGACTTGAACCTTAAAATAAATAGGGGGCATAGAAAAAAAAATAGTACAGAAGCAACATAAGCATGTCCAGAGGAAGATGTTACAAAAAGGCACATCAATAATGTGAATTTATGATGCAGCACCTTACCTCTACTAAGGTTTTTAAGCGCCACAAAACAAAAGGATACAATAGTGGTAATACTAATATACATGGTTTGATAATTCATGATGAAAACTACTTCAAGTAAAAAATTCGCCCGGGGGAGGGAGGGGGGGTGGTGTGGTGGCGCGCGGCGGGGCGCAATAAACAGAAAGTTTTTTTTTTTAAATAAATCACAACTGCAAACTGGCAATGTTGGATGTGAGCAACAAAATACACTGGTCAAAGGTGATCAACACTGATCAAAATCAACAACAATGATCCGAATGGTTTTGCTTGAATGTCATCTTTATTGCACATTTAAAATATATTTTGTATGGTCCCTCAAAAGCACACTCATGTCAAAAGAAGATAAAGAGTTCTTTTATAAGAATTAAAATTAAAAAAAAAAGCTATAGCTGACAGTTGCTATCGACTTATGAACCTCATAAATTCAATTATTCCTTGACAGAAAGGAAACCAAGTGCATAGCAGAAGCATCTGAGACAGTCTAAAGGTTATGCACGATAAGAAATTACAGATGGACCAATAAAATAAGGAAGCAAGATGGGTATTGCACTTGTAGATTTACCCAACAAGTCATACTTACTCATATTTCCTGGAAAGAACCCTCAATACGCATAAAGCTCCAACTACTTGTCAATCTTGAAACTGTAAGTTGCACTTTATCAAGTGAAGAAGACTAGGCCACTGTTCTGGGTAATCAGCAGGGATTATTGTTTTAAGGCAATCACCAAGCTGAGCTCTGTATGATGTAGATAGAGAAAGTATCAGAACACGTATTGGAAACAAAAAAAAAATCATGAAAACATCTTTTAAGATGCTAATTGGACATGAGAATGGAGAAGGAATATGAGATTGAAAAAGCAAAAAGCATAAAGTCGTTTAACTGTGAATTGAAACTTAGAAGAACTTAAAGCATTCAAAATTTGAAATTTTGAAGCTTAGGAGTAGTCTTAACAGTGAAAAGACTCCTTGATGATTAAATTAAAGCTGCACTTGTCACACATTATTCAACTTATGTAACAAGTGAACTTTGACAACATGTCTCCTGTTAATGGAGATGTTAATCAGATGAAAATTTGTTAAGAAGTAGGCATAAACATGCAATCTCCTCAAGTGTGCTTTGACAAAAATTATAAAATAAATAAAAAAGAAGAGCCACCAAGATGCGACAGATAATTGACAATCAGGTCATAAGGAGCTGAGGATGATGATAGTGCCAAATAAAGCAACCTATAATTAACCAGAAAGTTATGGCTGCTTATCAATAGAAATGATTGAAATAGAATAAAGGATAAAAAATACATAGACAACAATAGAAGGAAGAAAAAATCAATATGTTTTGCCGTGAGTTAGATAAGGAACGCCTACAAAAATACTATTATAGCACTCGTATAGTACAATATACCAAAATCAGATATGCAAATGATGTATCTGTTGGATTTGTATTTTAGAAGTCAATTATTGACTGATACATTATGTATTTTCAGAATCTTAACTTGTACTTGTAATTTTTTATTATCAATAAAGAATTTTTCGTTCCAATCATGTATATGTGTCTATAATTTGTCCTAAAATTAACAAAGATGATTTTGTATATTCTTAAAGAATTAAGAATTTGAGATATATATTAATTAGTGATTAATTTCTAAATACTTTCGATCAAAAGATCGTCATGGAGGACAGTGATCAATCCATTTGAGATCGGTACATGGTTCACCTCCCTTGTGGGCAGATGAGTCTCGGATACAGATACTGGAGTGAAGGTGCGGATGGTTGTTAGAGAACAACTTGCACTGAGCGCGACTAACACGAGAAACTCACTCGTCAGCGGTCTTCTCGATGCTGTAGTAGTGTGAGTGGTCCTTTGACCTGCGATGTCATTGGCTATTCGCAACGAGGCTACTGGGTTTGATTATATGTTCCCTTAGTCCTTAGCCATTCGGATCTTTGCTGTGTATGTTGGCTTCAGTAGGTTTAAGTTCGCTGTTTGGAGTAGGATGCACTTAGATAGAATCTATCGATCTTGGTAGAAAAGGACAAATCCTATGTGATTTGCGAGACTGAGTTCAGAAAGTCTTTGGTCAAAGCAAGTGTGAATACTGAAAAAAAATTTTCATGAAATTTCTAAATAAATTCGAGTCAAGTCAATCTAGTATATGACTGACGATGGGGTCTGACAAGTTCTCTATGACCTCCATTAAGTCGGGACTCACGATAGAAAGACTGAATCATACGATAACTGCACCTAGGGGTTCATATTTTTTATTCTACTGGATTGTCACTATATATTGCTAGGTGTCACTGATGGATTGTGAGACTTATTGGACATCATCTTGATGATCGATGGCCCTCAAAATGTAGAATTAAAAATATTTCAATCCATCGAAAAGAGTTTCGATGATATTATGATGGAGATCACAATATATCTCACTACCAGATAGAATGAAATCTATGGGGTCACACATTAGGAGATTTAATCTTGAATTTACCAATTGGACTTATAAAGTTTCAATTGGATTAAGATTTATTGAAATCTTATTAGGTTTATGAGAACCATCTAGCACACGGTTAAATCTAATTCTTCTCGAGACTTTAATTTGATCAAGTCTATAGCCTTGAACCTAATCTAAATCTATTTAGGTTAATTGGATTCTTAATTGTGAGCCCAAGAAGATTTGATTAAGTCAATTAGTTGACAAAATTATCCTAATATTATCTCTTCTTTATCTCTTAATTATCTCTAAGTGTGCATGTGGAATAGTTGGAAGATTGGGTGGTGCATCCTTTTCTTTTGATAAATATTGGGGGCCATATCCTAAAGGGGCCACCCCTCTTATGTGTCATAGCGTGGAGGAGAGAGAGTGGGGACCAAGCCTCATCACTTTTGGTTAGAGATCCCTTTGTGGGGTGCCAAGAGTTGGCACCCCAACTATCTGACAAGTATTCTATAGATGCCTACCCAACTATCTGACAAGTATTCCATAGATGCCTCTTGTACATGCTTTAAGGGACTGATTATATACCATTTATATCTAATTTAATTGACATAAATTAGATTAAAAGGTAGAGGATTCTTATGAGATAAAAATATATCTTTTTAAGATAATTGGATTCCTAATATGTGTCAGGGTAGTATCTATTTAAAGGGTGGACTCTAGGGTTTCTAGAGAATAGAATTTTCATCAACAAAATTCCTCTCTCCCTCTCCACACCTCCTCTCCTCCCTCTCTTCCTTTCCATACCTAAAGGTTGGGTGCCTCTCTTCCACATGCCTAAAAGTAGTGTTGAAGACTTAGAGATTGTAGATCGAGGAGAAGAAGAAGGTTGCTGATCAAGGAGTTGATCCCGCAGTCCAGATCAAAGAAGTTAATCAAAGTGTTCAAAGTTGAACTTTTTCTTGAAAAGAAGAATCTTCTATGAGGAGAAAGAAATTCGAGATCGATCCCGGTGGATACCCATAGAGGCTGGATATGTGTGCGGTTCAAGCTTCTATGAATCCGAGATCATCAGAAGCGGTGAATAGCTATCCGCACCAAGGTAATGAGATCTGATCTCATAAATATTTTAAATTTTAGATTATTGATATGTATTTTCTTCTAAGCTTGGATAGACTTAGACTTGATATCTTGCATATGAGGTTAAAGGGTTTAATCCTTTTTTTTGCTGTCTATTTCAAATTTTAAAATCTACACATGCTGCCTACTCGATTTACTAACAGTGGTATCAGAGCCACAATTTTTGAAACACATATGATCTAATTTTAAATTAGATCTGAAAGTATTAATGATTTAATATCAATTTTGTGCTGATATAAGATTGTCCTGATATAGGGTTTACCTCCTATATTGTAAAAGTTGTCCTAGCATAAGATTGATCAGTTTTGAAAACTATTTTCGAAATAATTAAATCAAATCTTTTAGATCTAAAAATTAGCATATATGATATGTTTATTTTGAGTTTAGATCTGAAATTAGAATGATTAAACATTAACATCAAATTGATATAAGATTGTCCTGATATAGGGTTACCTTCTATATTGTAAAGGTTGTCCTAAGTTGATATGAATCGATTTTTGAAAAGATATTTTTAAAATATTTTAATCATTATTTTAAATATAATTTTATACATATTTGATATGTATAAATTTAGTTTTAGATCTGAAATTTGATGTATATGCGATGCATATTTGATTTAGATCTGAAACTACATATATTTGATATATGAAACTAGGTTTAGATCTGAAATAGTTTTAAGATCATAAGCCACTAATTGGATATAATGAAATATAATCTAAAAATTATTTTAGATCTAAATTATGTTATTGCATGTGGATATGGGATGAACAAATTAGATCTAGTGATCAAACTACAATTAGGGTCTAATTGATTAGATCAGGTTAGAACTCGTTTTCGATTTTGAGCAGTTGATTGAACCTAATTGATGGATGATTAGGATTAGATCAAAGAGACTCAAAATCAACTTTAGTTATAGTTAGTCGTATCGATTCATATTTTGATGTAAGTTGATTGACTTAAGATCGAATTTGGCTCAGTGGATCGGATCCGTTTCAATAGGTTAATCCAATCGATTCTAATCGACCAATTTGATGTCTAAGATAAGTATTTAGATGGTAGTTGTTTAATTGATTTTATTGTCTGACCTAGTCAATTTTGATTGATGTCTAAGACAAGCAATGGGGGACCCCCACACATCTTAATTTACTTGGCCATCTTGAGAGATTTAGTTTCGTGTTAGGTTACTTGTTGACTTGAGTTCACCTATGCCAACTAAGATGGTTAGATATATTGATGTGCTGACCTAATTTAATCAGTCGGATGTCAAATTTGCTGATTTAGAAGAGATCTAAATCCAAATCTCTTCATTAAATATTAAGTCTAGAGGTCTTCCATCATTGTAGAGATGTGGGTGCCTTCCTGACGTTGATCATTCTCAGCTGGTTACAATGATTCGGTTGCATCGAAAAGGTACGATCACTCTATTGATATTTGATGTCTCAAGATAGAGATGGGGTTAGACCTAATAACTATTAGGTGAGGATCTCAATGACGGCTTTGCGTCCGCTGGTGAACAATGGATCTGACTTAACTAGGGAATTTGCCAATAACTGTTAGGTGAGGCCACAGAACTTAAAGACCAAGCCTACTACATCTTGCTTAGAGAAGTAATGGATAAAGTGTTGTCTACTCATTAGTCTGTGCTCATCAATAATTGTTAGGTGATGTGTGTATAGATTAATGGGACCACAGTATCCACTTGAAATCGATCGTATATAGGTTTTCATTTCTCCACTTGAAGAGTGTGGGAGATTCAAAAAATAGTGGGAGCCTTTATTTATTTTAAAGTTTCTAGAATAAATAATTTTATAAGTACAAAATCTAACTAAAAATTATTTTCTCTGCAGATAATCATGTCGAGTTTAAACTCTTTAGCCCAAATCTTCGATACAAATAGGTTGACCGGCATCAATTACAAAAACTAGCTCCGAAATCTAAGAATTATTCTTAATTTCGAAAAGCTTATCCATGCCCTTGATTAGGAAGCGTCTATGTTAGCTGCTTGCTCATCCACTGATCAACGAGCTACACTTGAGAAGTGGATGGATGAAGATAACAAAGCAAAGTGCTATATCTTAGCGTCTATGTCCAATGATCTTCAGTAATAACATAAAGATATGAAGACTGTCAGGGAGACGCTAGTTTACCTGTAAGAGTTGTATGGTGAACAGAGTCACATAGCTTGTTTTGAGATCTCTCAAAAATTTTTCAGAGTGAAAATGCATGATGGACAGTCCGTCAATGATCATTGTTTGACAATGATCAAGGACATAGAGGAGCTTCAAAAGTTTGGAATGAACATGGACAAGGAACTACAGGTGGATCTGATCCTCCAGTCTCTTTCTGATTTATATGGACAGTTCATCATGAACTACCATATGAATAAGATTGATGCTACTTTGTCAGAGTTATTGCATATGCTGGTGACTGCAGAGGGCACCTTGAAAAGTTTAAGGGGCACAGTTCTGGCTGTGGAATGGGCTTCCTCCAAAAGAGAGTCTTCTTTCAAGAAGAAAAAAGGTCCATAAAGAAGCAGAAGAACAAGGCCAAGCCTAAGAATAAGTTTCGAAGAAGGTCGATGACAAGAAAATATTTCCATTGCAACATCGAAGATCACTGGAGAAGGAACTGTCTGGTCTATCTGGTGACTGTCAAGAGCAAGAAGAAAGATGGGCCTTTTGAAGGTACATCTGAGTTGTTCGTTATTGAACTAATCTAACGATTTCTTCTTCTTCTAGTTGAGTTCTTGATTCTGCTTCAAGTGCTCATTTGTGCACTTTAATGCAAGGTCTTGAAGAAGTTAGGAGACTGAGAGAAGACAAGATTACTCTCCGGATCGGCAATGGAGAAAGGGTTGCTACTATAGCCGTCAGAACCTACCCTTTGCGACTACCATTAGGATTTAGTTTGCTTTTGAAAGACTGTTACTATATACCTGTAGCTAGTAGAAATTTGATTTCTATCTCTATGCTGGCACAAGATAATTATAATTTTATTTCAATAAAGAATGTATTCTATTTATTTTGAAAATAAACTCGTGGCACATGCTTTCTTGATTGATGGTCTTTACTATTTGCATATGGATGCAAGTGTAAACATTAACGAAAAATAGTGAATGCCATAGGGTCTAAAAAATCTAGAGATAGGATTAGTTAAAAGTATCTATAGCACCTTAGTCTAGACCATATTTGAGAGGACAGACTCAATAAACTGGAGAAAGATGGTCTTCTTGGACTATTGACTTTCGAGTCTTATCCAGTTTGTGAATCGTGTCTTCAAGAAAAATGATCAAGCTGTCTTTTGTGGGACAAGGAGAAAGAGCCACTAAAATATTAGCTCTAGTACACATTGATGTGTGTGGTCCATTTGATGTACAAGCTAGAAGTGACTATGTCTACTTCATAATCTTTACCGATAATTATTTATGATATGGGTTCGTGTATCTGATGTACCAAAAGTTTGAAGTCTTTGAAAAGTTCATAGAGTTCAGACATGAAGTAGAAAAATAGACCGAAAAACCTACAAAAATTTTTCGATTAGATTGAGGAGGTGAATATCTTAATAGAGAATTTCAGGCCTATCTTAAAGATAATGGCATAGTCTCACAGTGGACACCTCCACGAATACCTCAACTCAACAGGATATTCGAAAAAAGAATCAGACCCTATTAGATATGGTCTGATCCATGATGAGCTTCACAGACATTCCTAATTTTTTTGGAGATATATTTTACTTTCTGCGATTCATCTTTTGAATCAGATTTTCTCTAGATCCATTCCTACCATACCATATGAATTATGGCATGGTAAGAAGCCAACTCTTGGCTATCTCAAGATTTGAGAATGTCCAGCCCATATCAAGCGACAGCAGGCAGACAAGTTAGAAGCTAGGTCCTTTAAGGCTCGTTTTATAGGATATCCCAAAAAAACTATGGGATACTACTTCTATCTTCTCGAGGATCACAATGTGATTATGAGCCGTCATACTGTCTTCTTGAAAAAAGAGTTTATTCAAGATGGAAGTAGTGAGAGGAAGATTGAG
Source organism: Elaeis oleifera (assembly GCA_000441515.1). Lineage (NCBI taxonomy): Eukaryota > Viridiplantae > Streptophyta > Magnoliopsida > Arecales > Arecaceae > Elaeis > Elaeis oleifera. Next base: position 42,871 of record KE506000.1, on the reverse strand, counting down.
CTCGAAAAGAAAGTCTCTGAAAAGTATCGAGTCTAAGAATCTGAACCCAGTAATTAATGAGTCAGTAGATATGATACCTCCCCCACCTCGTAAATCAAGTAGAGTCTCCCATCCTCCTGAAAAGTACTTAGATATTCTAACAGAAGATTTAGAGGAAGCGTTCCTTGTGGGAGATAGAGATATTAGGAATGATCTCAAAACCTACGATGAGGCAATGTTAGATGTAGACTCCGAGAAATAGATGGAAGCGATGAAATCAAAAATTGACTTCATGCATTCCAACTAGGTTTAGTCCTTACTAGATCCATCTGAAGGTATTGTACCTATTGGGTGCAAATAGATTTACAAAAGAAGATTGGTCGGATGGTAAGATAGAGACCTATAAAGCAAGGCTAGTTGC
>KE506000.1:0-11866 GCA_000441515.1 Elaeis oleifera | reverse complement strand
AGCATTTTCATTACAAGTTGACCATCTTTGAATTCTTTTGTTGTAATAAAGTTCTTAGGATTATTATTAATGAACAAAGAAGGATTTGTCGTTAAGTCCTTAAAAATATTCGCGATCAAACGATATGCTATTACTAGAATGATAGCGATATCAAGTGTAGATTATTGTGTGCCATATAAGTTGGTTGTCCTCTTAACCAAGGAGTATGGAGATACTGTTATGGCATGCAGATGGAATGTAGGAGTACATTCGGATCGAGCATGACCATATGTCGAGTACTCTACTGTCAAGAATAGCTCGTGAAGGGTATGGGTATAAATATTCTTTCGATCTGAGATCACAATGGTGACTTGTAAGTAATTCACTGTACTTTAGTATCAGACCATCTGAGTTTCTAACTTAGTGATGAAAGAATACTGGATGCAGTCAAGTACTTATCAAATCGGTGTATGAGTCAAGATGGAATTGATCCTTCTAAATTAGTAAGAGATATGCATCAGTATATTTTAATTTATCAAAATTTTGATCAGGATAATCCATGAGATGGATTTGAAAGGTTGAAATATAATATGGTTAACTTAATTAGGGTTGACAATTAAACCTTAGGTCACCTTGAGCATTTGGATCAAAGAGATGAATTATACGGTAACCATACGCCAGTAGATTCTAGAAGATTGCTTTGCAATACGTCGAACTATCTGATCGTCGAGTCATCATTGCTAGATGGTTGCATCGATTGGTATAGAAAGTTATTCCTATACTATCGGCTTACGTTCGGACTTAGGAGGTCACACACATTAGAAGATTTGGTCAGGTATGATGACTGAAGAGTTCAATTGGATTGTGACTCTAGTGAAGAGTCCTACTCAGACTAGGACTCTATGGGAGAGTCCCACTGAGACTGGGACTCTACCATTTATAGAGAATTAATTAGTAATTAGATTATTAATTAACTCAATTTGATTGAATAAAGAGCTTTGGAATAAGTCTAACTTAATTAGATTCAGTTCGACTCAGATTGAGATTGATATGATCAAATCCGATTATAAGATAAATTTGATCCTGATTCGATCAGGATTTGGACTCGACTAATTTTAATTAGGTTAGAAATTTGATGAGATATTTAGATTTTTAATTAGATTAGGTTCATTTCTATCGGTAGTTTCAATTCAAATATTATTTGGATTAGAATTGAATTAGAAATGAAGAGTCCAAGTCAAACTAGGACTCTATCCTTATCTTTTGCACCACATCTGGATCCATGCCAATTTCTAGACACCTAATTGGATTTAGATTATGATTTTGGTGCCGTGAGAGAGGATCCAATAAGGTGGTGGCAATAGCTGATGAGTCATAATATTATCTCTTGTCTAATTCGAATGCGATCCGAATTAGAGATAAGATGCAGACTAGGAAAGAGATTTTTGTATATAGTATATTTTTGGCACCATATTATTTTTTCTTATTTTCTTAAGGAATTCTTTAGCATGTGAGACTTTAGATTCTTCTCCACATTCTAAGGATTTTTTTAGAATTTTTTGGGATGCCAAAAGGAGGTTTTGGCATTAATTCATAGCACCCTTTCTTGGAAAGTCCCAATTCTCAGTCTATAAAAAGGGGACCCCTCTCTTGGATGTTCAATGATCAATTCTCTTATGGATTTTTTATTTTCAAGCCTCTTCTCCCCTCCTCTCTTCCTCCTCCAAATTTTTTATTACTTTGGAGTGTCCAAGATGCTTGTAGAAGGAAGAGATCAGCTGTCAAAGTTATTCGCAGACTAGCATCTCTGAGCTCCTCATCTCTGCCAGTCTTCACGTGGATTTTTTTATAGAGGCTAGATAACTTCATGTGGCTGCAAGCGATCTGAGGAATACCCTCTTCAACTATTGGACTAGAGTAGATCAAGATCAAAATTTGTTTGGTAACGATCTCCAACTTGTTTTGATTCCTATGGTAGATCTAATAGTTATTTCTAGAATTTCAACATCGATGAGATCGATGTGATTTTATTTTAGATCTAAATATATATTTTTATATCAAAGATTTTAATGTGATAGTCTAAGATTAGATCTTTTGCATGTGATTAAGATTAAATAATTTAATCTATTATTTCTACTGCATAAATTTTAAAATTATATGTACTGCGCTACCGCAAATTTTCTTCAACTGATATCAAAGTTAGATTGTTTTGATATGAATTAATATGACTTTAGATCTGATTTTTATTATTAGATCTGATTATTTATGATTTAGACTAGATCTAAATTAGTTATTTTTAGATCTAATTATTATTTATTTAGATTAGATATTCTGAGTAGTAAAGTACTCAGATTGGGTAATCATCAGGCCTTCCGATCATAGGAGCAAGTAGGATTTCATAACCCTCTCCTTTCATTCAATGGGATGCTCTTCATGGCATGTAGGGATGCCACTGTGAGGTCCCATGAAAAAGAAGTAAAAAGAGAAAACTTACTTCTTGCAAAATCTTAGATCTTGAAACCCTAGATGTTGTTGTATGTGATGCAAGTTGCGAAGATGGTTAGTTACATCTAATCTTGTTTAATCAAAATTATTTTGATTTAAAATTATTAAAATTTAGATTTGATTATCAAGACAACCTTATATCAGCACAAGATTGATTTTAAATCATTAAAACTTTTAGATCTAATAGAAAAACTAGATCATATATATTTTCAAAAAATCAGTGGCTCTAATACCACTGTTAGAAAACTAGATAGGCAGCATATGTAGATTTTAAAATCTTTTTAAATACAGCAAAAATGGAATGAACTAAATCCTTTAACCCACATGCATAAGATCAAATCTTAATCCTATCCTAGCCCAAAAATATATATATATAATTTAGAATTTAGAGACAAGTATGAGATCGGATCTCTATAGCTTAGCACAGATAGATATTCACCACTTTCGATGATCACGAATTCATAGATGCTTGAGTCGCACACGTATCCGACCTCTATAGATATCTACCAGGATCAATCTCGAATTGATCTCCTCATTGTAGAATCTTCTTCCAAGAAGAATCTTAGTCTTGAGATCTTAGATCAACATCTTGATCTGGACTATGGGACAACTCCTTGATCTGCAGCCTTCTTCTTCTCCTCCTCATTTTTGCTCTTGAAATAAATCACCACTATCTCTTAGCATGTGGAAAGGGGATGCCCAACCCTTGGGTGTGGAAGAGAACAGAGGGAGGAGAGGAGGTGTGGAAAAGAGAGAGAGCAAAATTTGTTCACAAAAACTCTATTACTTAGAAACCCTAGAGACATTCTCTTTATATAGGCACTACTCTAACTCATAATAGAAATTCAATTATCTTAAAAAGGTAGATTCTTACCTCATAAGAACCCTCTATCTTTTTAATCTAATTTATTTGAATTAAAATCAGATATAATTGATATATAATCAGCCCCTTTAGGTAGGTACAAGGGGCGCCCTATCTCTATAGGGTAGGTAGTTTGAGGCGCCAACACTTGGCACGCCTTAAGGGGTTTCTTGCCAAATGAGAGGGGCGTGGCCCCATTCTCTCTCCTCCATGTCAAACCTCAAGAAGGGGCAAGGCCCACTTGCCAAATCCAGGGGTTGGTGCCCCTTGGTCTTGCCAAAAAGAGAAGATTGTGCCTCCCATCTTTCCATCTATTCCACATGCACACTTAGAGATAATTAGAAGATAAAGAAGAGATAATGTTAGGATAATTATGATAACTAATTGACTTAATCAAATTCTCTTGGGCTCACAATTAAGAATCCAATTAAATTCAAGTGGATTTAGGTTAGGTTCAAGACTATAAACTTGATCAAATCGAAGTCTCAAGAAGAATTAGATTTAACCATGTGCTAGCATGATTCTCATAAACCTAATAGGATTTCAATAAATTCGAATCAAATTGAAATTTCATAAGCCCAATTAGCAAATTTGAGATTAAATCCCTTAATGTGATAGTGAGATATATTATGATCTCCATCACATATCATCGAAACTTTTTTCGATGGATTGAAATATTTTTAATTCTATCTTTCGAGGGCCATAATCATCAAGATGATGCCCGATAAGTTTCACAATCTACCAATGATACCTAGTAGTATGTAGTGGCAACCCAGTAGAATGAAAGTATGAATTCTTTGGTGCAGTTATCATATGATTCAGTCCTTCTATCATGAGTCCCGACTTGATGAAGATCATGGAGAACTCATCAGACACCATCGTCAGTCATATGCTAGATTGGTTCGACTCGAGTTTATTATGAATCTGGTAAAATTATTTCAGTATTCACACTTACTTTGGTCAAAGACTTTCTGAACTCAGTCTCGTAAATCGTATAAGATTTTTCTTTCTACTAAGATCGATAGATTCCATCTAGATACATCCTACTCCAAACAGTGAACCTAAATCTACTGAAGCCAATATATACAGTAAGGATCTGAATGGCTAGGGACCAATAAAATGTGCAGTCAAACTGAGTAGTCTCACTACAAATAGCCAATGACATCATAGGTCAAAAGATCACTCACACAACTATAGCATCGAAAAGATCACTAATGAGTGAGTAGACATCCATATGGTCCTCATATTAGTCACGCTCCGTACAAGTTGTTCTCTAACAACCACCCATACCTTCATCTCAATATCTCTACACTGCAAATCTGAGACTCATCTATCCACAAAGGAGGTGAACCGTGCACCGATCTCAAATGAATTGATCACTATCTTCCATGACGATCCTTTGATCGAAAGTGTTTAGAATTAACCATTAATTAATGTATATCTCAAATTTTTAACACTTTAAGAATATATAAAATCATCTTTGTTAATTTTAGAAAAATTATGGACACATAAATATGATTGGAATGAAAACACTCTTTATTAACAATAAAAAATTATAAGTACAAATTTAAGTCCTGAAATTATATAATGTGTCAGCCAACAATTGACTTCTAGGATACAAATTTAATAATAATTGCTTAGATATCTCATATCTGGCAGTCCAACTTTGTTCTCCATACAACTTCTTTAAATTGAGGAGTATGGAAGGAATATCCATGCCTTCATGTTGCCTCGAAAGCTCATTGCTCATAGAGACAAATATGATGCATTTGATAGTCACACTGTTATCTTGCCACATCTTATGTAGCCCTTTCCTCCTCAATAGCATCTTCACCGATCGTATCAGATGCAGGAACATCTAGAATATAGGAGACTTTCTCCTATGTGAGAATAATTCTCAAATTTCTTAACCAATCTATATAATTTGATTCGATCAACTTGTTCGCATCAAGTATGCCATGCAGTGAAAGTGAGGATGCTACTATGCAGTTTAATCTATAAGAATAAGAACATAATATAAGTAGATAACTCATGATAACATGTACAACTAGATTAGGACTTTTGTCTAATTGTGTCTTCCATCTTTTATCGAATTTTATAGCCCTCAAGTATGAAAACGAGAAATATCAATCATGTTCTAAGTGGGGTTGAGATCCCTATTCCTCACAAACACCTTATGGATAGTACAACAGGCATTCATGAGTTCAAAGGTAAGTAACTCTTTATCAATTATATCTCATACAATTTTTAACATTTCTCTTACCTCTAGAACATCCATAGTTTTGTGAATAGTACAACAAACTATAGTGTTCTAGTTAAGTTAGATCCTTCATTCCTATATGGTCATATTTAAATAATGCTGCTCTTGTGAATAGCATAACAAAGCAATACTATTCAAATATGCCATAAACATCGAAATATATTTAGTCAACATCATATCAATTTTCATAGTAAGTGTTGTGAATAATACAACAAGCTCACTGCAGATCTTGACATACTTTGTTAACTTAGCATGAAGGAAGGCCTTTGTAGTATCTACATCATAAAGCAATCCAAATTCGAAACTCAATAAACTAAATTGATCAGGTAAGTAGGTAGGAGGTTTTTCGATACTTTTCTTAAACGCTAACAACTTGGCCAGATAAGCAAATGGACCTAATTAAATAACCACCTTTGACACTTACCTTAGACACCAACTAATCAATGAATCCAAAATTCGGTTAGCAAGTGAATCCCAGCACTACAACTTAATATAATTTTTTATTAAGGGTCTTTGATTGGTCTCATACACATCCTAATAATTTACATCATATGTAAAATGCATATCATAAGAAAAATAATATCATGCATTATACCATATATTCAAATTGTAATATCATTCATATGTCTATGCCAAAAACATGATTACAAAGATCATGTAAGATGCATATATGACTTCGGTTCAACTATTGAGTCAATGTTATTTAACTATAATTTGGATCCAATCCTTGATCTAATTCACATGTCAAATTTGATTTGGATCAATATTTTGAATCTTAATCCAACTTGAATTACACCTTATTCAAAACTGTAATCACATTAGGCTTGACCAGGTCAACAATTGACCTAAGTCCAATGCACCCTAATAAGATCGATTAAATCATCAATCTATTATGAATCATAAAATTTTAGATTATGATAAATCCTAAATTTAATGACTAAATTTAAAGTCTAACTATGATCATGGTCAAAATAATTTTGATTTAAAGATCAATGCTAGTAATCAATTAATCAACATAGCATCATATGAACCAAATCTAATCTATATCACAACAATAGCAACTGTTTGATTGAATCTAACAAGAGTGGCATTGATACCACTATTGAATTTTGGTCACACAGTAGAATACAAATTTCAAAAATTTTAACATGCATAAAAGAAGTTTTAATACTTAAACTAACCAATTGGAACACAAACCCTAAATCAACCGTGTAGACTTCAATCAAACCAATCAAGCGTGCAAAAAGATAGAAGTTATACTTTTTGAAGATAATGATCTAGTGACAAAATAATCTCCACAAGACATCAAGGTAGGCACCCTCTAATGGTGATCCACATGGGATAGATCAGGGTCTTTCCCAATAGATGTAGTACTGCAGCCTTCTTCTCAAGTGCACTGCTTACTTTCTTCTCAAGGAACGGATAGCACCACCACCTGTATGCTTTCGAATCCTCCACTAGAATCATGCCAAGGATCTATTCTCAATAGATCCTACCACCCAAATCTGAATTAGAAACCCAACACTTGGATATTCTAAATCCTAGGACAAGCAACCCTTGCTTTCCTTTCACTCTTATCTTTCTTTCTATTTTACTCTCCCTTTTCTTTGTCTTTTTTCTGATTTTTTATAACTTGTTTCTCTCTTATTCCAGCCTAACAACTAGCAGAAATGGACTCCTAATCTAATGGAATGCCCCCTTTTAAATAAAAAGGAAAGGGCGCCACCAAGGGATGCCAACACTTGGCACCTCTTAGTTTCTTTGGTGAATTAATTCACCGAGTGGGAGTTTGTTAGGAAGCTAATAAGCAGAAGGACTCCTCCTCTACATGCACTTCCCAAAGTGACATTAGATGCCACATCCCATAGGAATTAGCATGGAATATTAAGGGAGAGAAGGAAAGATGTTAAGAGTTTTAATGAAGATGGACTCTCCTTCTTAACACAAGAAATGGGCATCCCTTAGTTTTGGCATGGAATAAATTGGGTGGCATGGAGGACTTCCAGTTCACATGGAACTCTTCCATGATAAGGCTAGAAACCAATTAAATTAAACATAATCCAATGAGGTTCAAGGCAACAGGTTAAGTTTAGCTCAAATACCTTTGAACTAACCTAATTAAAAACTTTGGTTAATACAATATGCTAGCATATCAAATTAACTCATAGAATTTATAATAACCCTAATTAGATCAGATTAAAGTGTGTGACCTATTAGATTCTAAATCTAGCCAGCAGTGGACTAAGGCTCATGACCTAAATCAATCCGATTAGATTAGGTCAACCCAAATGCACCAATTAATCAAAATACTTTCTAATTAATTTTTAAATTAAATTTTTTTAATTTTTATGAGTTCACAAGTCAAGATTGACATCTAGCAACATATCATGACTATTCGAAAGATATAAATTTAATAAAAATATCAAAAATATCCTTTAGTGGTAAGTTACTATGCAATTCAATCTTTCAATCATACAACACCTCAGATGAGCTATGGGTATAGAATCATATCAAGCTCAAATGCTTATCTATATGTATCTCGATCAGAAGATGATGATTTAGTTGATAATATATTAAAAAAATTCTAATTATCATCTTTATTTGATCAAAAACTTTTTGAATCATCAACCTATGAGATCACATAGGACGTTCGCTCCCCTTATAAAAAGTGATCGATCCCTTATTGATCACTTACAATTTTCATGCACACTACACTATGTCTAGAACACCTTACATAAGGATCAGAGAATCAAGCTAGGGAATAAATCAAAATATAGATTCATATACATAAGGCACCATGGTGATCTTAGATCTAAGGATCACTTGTATTACTCCCACTAAAGAACAACCAGCTGATATACTAATAAGACTTCACTAGATGTTCTCTGTTAGGTCAATTCAGCGAACTCATTCTCTAATGAATACCTACGTCCTTGTATTAGTATCACAACACAAGTGATTGTGAGATCAACTATCCTCTCCATCAAGCATACATAGGATGTACCAGTCTTATCGGTATTATTGATCTCTGACTCAATAAATCAATGATTAAAATAGTTTAGATCAAAACTATCAAAGATTTAGATCTCAATGGCATGATCTCATCATGGCCCTAAAACTATTGTCCTAATCTATGGGATTCATTATAATTATAAACAAGTATTAAAATGCAGCATATAATGAATCAAAATATCTAATTTATTAATAATAAATATTAATATATGAGTTTGAAAGATAAAATATAAAAAATATCTCATCAAATCACACATGCGATTGGCTTGTAGGGCATTATTCTTTCAAAGAGCTGTGGTACCACATCTTTTCTCATGCCATATGGAGGCGTGTGTCCAACTTGTTGAACACCCAAGGCTAACACCCAAGTTTTCCATGCTCCATTTCCTCACACTGATTGATCACGCCTAAGAGTCCTTCTTGCCAAAGTCTTGGACTGGTCAAAGGGTTTGACATATCAAAGACTTAATGTAATAGAACTCTAATGTGAAGGAGTTCACGATAATTACAAAAGAGATCAAATCTCACGCCCAAGAGAGAGCTTGTCCCCTTTGTCTCACACCCACCTTCTTATTCTTCACACGGAATTGTTCATGCCTAAGGGGGCACATGGCAAAAGAAAAGAGAGAGAGGGACTGCTAGATTTTCTTCAGAAGTGAATCAATAAATACTGATAAAAATCCTAGACCCATTCTTGTGTGAAGCACAATCTTATAAAGAGGAGCAAAAGCTAAAATCTTTCAAAAGGATTATCAGCAATAAAGGAAAAGAAATCTACCAACAGAAGAAGGATCTCTATAAGAAAGCTAGCACCCAGATGAGATCAGATATCTTTAATCAAATCAGAATCTCATGTGGATATCTATAAAGGTCGGACGCTTGTGTGGCTTCAAAATGACCGTGAAGATATTCACATCATTATATTGCAATGTAGATCTATCCGCACAAAAGTGATAATTTGATCTCATTTTATTATATTAATCTTAATATTAAAACTATGAGGGATCTAAGTTATTTTGAGATGAGATCATGCTTGTTTAATTAAGAATTAAATATCATGATTCTTCTGCTCTGCATATCAATCCCTTACTAACACCATATCAGCTATAGTGGGCCGTATCGGCTATAGTGGGTCGTGACAGGCTTCAATGGGCTAGATTGGCTTTAGTGGGCCATCTCGACTATAGTAGGCTGTATCAGCTATAATAGGCTGTGTGGGATCCTCAAAGGATTAGCCCCTACACCTCCATCATCATGGCCTTCACTCTAACCTACCTATGGATAAGGAGCATCCCATTGCCTGGTAGGGTAAGGTGTCGGCTCGGGTGTCTTCGAGTCATTGCATTAGTTGGGCCTCCATGTTTTAGAAAGTCTTGAAGAGCTTTTCACCCTTTCTCAGATACCAAGCCACCTTCAGTCCTCAAGCCTTGGGAGGTTCGAGGCTTCATTCCAACATGGGGTCTAGCAAAAGACTCGATCTCCTCAATTGGATCATCATGAGCCTTATGAGCTTTTTGTGGTTGCCCAAAGGTGCCATCATGGGAGCAAGCCTCGTTTGACTCCACTTTAGATCTATCTCTGCCTCCTTTGGGTCAGCTAGAAACTTTACCCTTCAAATAGTATGACGAAATAAAATATCAATTAAATTTTATTGTAAACTAAAATTGCATTTACATTATAGCTAGCTATCGTCGGCAATGTGACAACGGCACCATTGGCTTCCCTTTCAAATCAGGAAGGAAACAATGCCCTCAAACATCATCACCATTTCCTCCTTAATTTGGTCTCCTGCCCTACACACCGCTAGCTGGGGTGGAGATGGTATTGATGATACCAATCATTGGTCAGTTGTTATTGTTCTCCTCATCAGATGCTTGATTTTGTTGCTCCCAAACATACTTGCTGATGTAGTCCCTTCGAATCAAGGCATCAATCTCGTTCTTAAGCGGTGGCGTTCTTCAGTGCCATAGCCATGATCATGATGGAAGCGAAAGCACTTTCTCTTGCTTCTCCTATCCAAAGAAGACTTCATCAGCTCAAGTCGTTGCAGATCCTTTGACCTTTGATCTCTATCAGAATCTAGGATTGAGAGGCAAATAGAGGATTGTAGCTATCAAATCACCAAGGTAGAATCCTTGATTGGTAGCTCTTTTATGGTCGGAAAGATTCTCTTTCGATCTAGATCGCTCAAGGATCTTCTTAGTCTCTCTTCTTGTCGGAGATCTTCTTTCCTTCTGTCTACTATGCAGCTCCCGAGCTTCTTCCGCCTAAGCATGCTTTCGAGCTCGAGCAAGTAGGTCAACATAATCCTTTGGAAACTTTTTATCGAGGGAGAAGGTGAGGCACTCATTCTACACCTTCGCTTGAGCACTGACATCGCTACTAATTCTTCAAAGCTTCACACCTCAAGCATGGTGGCATTGAAACGGATGATGTGGTCACATAGTGACTCACCTTTTTCTTGCTCGAGAGGGAAGAGGTTGTTAGAGTTTCTTAATTGAGATCGATAGCTACTAAAATGAGTAATAAATAGTCTATCAAGCTACTCGAACAAATGAATAGATCTTGGTTAGAGTCCTAAATACCATGCTCATGCTGACTTTCTGAGGATGGCCAGGAAGGTAAGATAAAAGAGGACGTCTGAGGCATCTATAGGATCATAAGGGTTATATAACCCTGTAGGGGATCAAAGGGATCCATAGAACCATCACACGGTTCTAGTTGGGGTACCTTGAACTGATTTAGGATTGATTCATCTTGGATAATCTGAGAGAATGGTGATTGAGAGTTGAAATCGAGGCCATCATTACTCCAACAAGGCCCATTCTGGACTTCATTAAGGTGACGCTCGATATCTTGAACTCTCCTTTTGAGGTCCTCCCCTCATCGAGATCTTTCAGATCTAGAGAAGCAGGTCGAGATCAAATCATTAACAGAGGAAGAGTTTCTCGAGCGTGCCTTCTCTCTCAAGTTTCGATGACAGAAAAATGAGCTGTAATAGTAAGGGAGCGACAAAAGTGTCATCGAAGAGAGGATCTCGAACTCTAAGAGTGAGATCATCAACTGAGATGGGAGGAAACCATCTGAGGGTTCGACTCCATATGCTCTTGTTGCAACTTCATCACTTGTTGGAGTTGTTGCATAGCACCAGTCTAAAGAATTTTAGTGCAGGGGTAAAATGGTAATTTAAAATTTTTCAAAATTATAATTTTATAGTGAAAATATTAATTAATCTAATTAATTAACAT
>KE505999.1:208683-223657 GCA_000441515.1 Elaeis oleifera | reverse complement strand
AAGTATGCGGCGGTTGCTATGACCTCGATTCACAATCTCGGATCGGGGCGTGACATAATGCAAGTAACTATTTTAGCCAACTTGCTCTATACATATTTGACTAATTAGCCAATAACATGGATGCATATTTACTTTAATGTGAAACTGAAGAATGGTCAAATTGTTGATAGATTTATATATGACAAATAGGCTTTTATCAAAAGATAGGGAAAGCAACAACCAAAAATCCAGAATTTCCAAAGTCTTCATGGTAAAAAATCTGAGACTTACATTAGAAGTGCAAATGCAGGGCGTAAATTAAGAAATCTAACGTTTCAGTAGCCAACATATCATTTCTGAACCATATCTTGATCGGAAGTAGACAAACTGATTTTGAAGCACTGTGGATGTTGATGGGCATATATTGCTTGGATATCTTCCCTCCAAGCTTCAGATGTTCCTTTGGATAAAGTGCCTAATTTGAAAAGAAATGGAGATTCCGTTAACTATCTTACAATAATGAAATGTACATACTTTGCAGCTACAAAGGACAAGAAATAAATAATTACTTAGTTAACAAAATAAAAATTAGGCAGCAGGCATCATTTAAAGCATACATAATTTTTAAATGTCTATTCAGCTTTGGGAGGAGCTGCAGAACTATTGCATCATGGCAATTTGCTTGAAAAGTAGTGTTACCATCTCACCCCAGACTATCTGATTCAGAGCGTACCATGCCTTGTCGGGTCGGAACAGTATAAAAATACTTTCAGGGCGGTGAAGGCCCATGTCAACCTGTATGTATTGAGGCATACCGAGGTGAATTAGGGTACGTATTGATCCATACCATCCAATTTTAGCTACTACTATGATAAAAAAAGAGAACAATGGGGGTTCAAGACCTATCTTGATATGGGGTATGTACCGAACCTTACTGACTCATACCACATCAAACTGTTAACGTGCCAATACAATACCAAATATGGAGATTATGGACCTTGCTGAAAAGCAAACATAATGTCAATAACCAGGAAAATAATTTGTAAACCAGACTAAGGTAACATTACAATATCACCAGTATTATGACCAAACTGAAAATCTACAACTTCTAATGAACTAAGCTATTTGATGGGTTTGTTTTATTATTAAAAATTGGTCTTGGTGTTCTATTAGCATAGTAATGTCAAATCTGTTGTTATTTTTATTCTTTAAACGATTGAAGAAAGACTTGTTATTTCGTAATGCTAAACCTGTTATTCTATTTGATTGTTAATCCTCTTTACATTATTTTCTGACGGGTTATTTTCTCTATCATATGAGATTTTTAGAGGATGCTAAATAAATAATCTGAATAATAAGTGGTAAATCATGATTCAAGAGATGACGACAACAATGATGATGTGCAAATCATGTTATTATTTTCTTGAAAAAAGAAAGGCATGATAATGTTAGGAAAATACAAAAATGTGAGAGAATGTTGTAGTCCATTTATTTGCTCTTTAGCACCAAAGAGTCACTGTTGTTATTGAAGGAACCAGCTTAAATTAAATAACTTCAAGCGTTAAATTTCTATCCCTTGACCGATTGATGCAAAGCCATAAGTTGTAAAGTGATGCCATAATGGCCTGAAAGCTGCCCAGTTCTCAACAGATGATGTCCCTTCGATAGAATTATACCAGTGTTCGGTAAGTTAACTCTAAAATTTCCCTGAGTCACAAAGATAGGCCTGGCCATCAATGTAACATGGGACATTGATGCGAATTATAAACTGTTTCTTCCCAAACACAAACTTCACTGCCCATCTGGCTTTATCTTTCCAGGTATGCTTCCAAAACACTTCTACTTCCAAAGTAGCTGCCTAACTGCCTAACCTATTTTGTACCTTACTGAATTAGCCTTCTACAATTTTGATAAAACGGCTAGTCAAAAACATTCTAGTCGCTCTGATCTTAACTATTTTGGCAAGTTGACTTGCATGTCAACATAATCAAACAAATTTACCTTGAGACATTTACTTTGTTGTAGCCAATCCCTTGTTACACATGAAGAGCACCTGCAAAATGAAGTCCACATTGAACGAAATTATGTCCGGTGGAAACTCTCCGATGCTTAAGTTAGTAGGGAGTGGCGAACAGCAGATGAGTATTTAGAATGGTAGAGTATCTGCCCAGAATTGCCTTACCAAATGTCATTTATTTACCTCCTTTTATAGATGAATGGTTGATAACCGTCTGTAACGGTTAGACACGTGGGTCCCACTTATTCCGGCATTATGCGATCGTGGGGTGGGTGGCTATACCCACCACTGATCATGTTCTAGCCATTATGCGCTTCCTGTGCTGGCAGTTTTAGGTAAGCTGACTGTATGTCGGTAATTATAATACATCGATGGTATGTCGGTAGTCATAGAAGTCTGAATGATCATCAGTCGGTAATTCTAATATGCCGATGGCCATCAATCTGAGGTTAGTCGAGTTGTCATGGCTAAGTCTGTTGATGGCTGAGGTTGGCCGACCATTGTCATGGCTAAGTCTGTTGATGGCTGAGGTTGGCCGACTGTTGGTCGGCCAACCGATTGATAGTCGACATTTTGTGCTTATGAGGCTGATCGTAAGTCAGAATCGAAGGATCGGCTGAATCACCCCAACAGTTGCCCCCCACTCTTAAAGTAGTCCGACATGCGTGTTATCACGTGGTCTGTCACGTTGGACAAAAGGAGTTGTCATGTGTTGTCTCGAGCCCCGATTCGACTGCAGGCATTCATGATTTTTCGAAATATAAAAGGTCTCTAGCCATTTTGTTATTTCGATATTTGTGAGATCATCAGTGGAATGTCGTTTTGAAAAGATAATTTGACGTCTGGAGAATCTGGATGATTTGATTCTGACTAGTAGACTTTAGCCACGTGTCCAAATGTCATTAGCTCTACGTCATTCACGTGGATAACGGTGAGGTGGCGTGATCTGAGAGTAGGTGCGTCGAACCGTCTGATCAATGGTCGGTCTTGATGTAGCCATGTGTCAACATCTGAAAAAGTCTTGATTTGAATGACTTCATCTGGACCGTTGAGGAGTTTTATATATGTAAAGTCACTTTTATTTGGATTTTTACTTTTGCATTCGTCAATCTCCTCTGCAACAGAAGGTTCTGCCCCAGTGTTAGGAGCTTTCCAAGTTCTCTTGTTCCTTGCGTCATCTTTAGCTCTAGGTCGAGTTCCCATTCCCTTCTCTTAGGATTTCTTTTCTTTTTGTTCTTATTTCAATGGCAAGTAGAAGGAAGAAAGCTTCATCTTCTCGAGATAGTTAGTCGGAGAATCTGGTCAACGATTCTCCTTCGGGTCTGAAGACAGAAGTCTCCTCTTTGTCCGGGTCCAATGTCAAACGGCTCTAGGAACAATACTGTATCCCGGAGTAATATCAGCTTGCCGCTCCTGGTCCAGATGGTTGGGTGAATTCTCCTTCTCTAGGGTAAGTTGCATTTTATGTTGAGAACCTTCGGGTTGGTCTTCAATTTTTGATTTCAGAGTTCATCTGGAATCTTCTTGACTATTATGATCTTTATCCTGCTCAGTTGGCTCCGAACTCCATCCGACGGATTATCAGTTTTGCTTTGTTATGTTGTCTTATCCCGACCGATCCTCGCCCTTCTCTTTTTCGGGCTTTCTTTATTCTTCGTCCTCACCCTAAGGCCAAAGATTGGTGGTTTTTCAACCCAAAGAAGGGTCTTTCTTTCATCTTCGATCTTTCATCGTCTATTCATGGATGGAAGAACTAATTTTTTTTGGCTACTTCTTCATCTCCTTGGGGGTTTCTTTGTGCTGGGTGATCCGAGAACTGACCCCAATGAGCATGGTCGGATGGATACTGTCGATTGGAAAGACTTCCTCTGACTGAAAGATATAGAAGTTCCACTGCAGCGAGAGCTGATGACCGAACAGGCTCTCTATGATGCTGGACTTAGTTCGATAACTTCTTTAGGTATAACATAGTCGATCACTTCACTCTTTTCTTTATTTATTTCTGAATTTTGTACTGATCTTTGTTTTTGATTACAGCTATGCGGACGAGGGCATGTGTTTCTGCTGCCAACATCCATTTGCATGCTGCCAAGAAGAGGGCAGTGACCGATGCTAGATCCTCCCGACTGTCGAGAAAAAGTCGGGTTGATTCCCAATCGATACCGACAAGGGAACCCGACATTCCATCGGTGATAGTTCCTGAGCCGGTATAGCGTTGTCGGCTCCAACAACAGTTCTTCCGATTGAAGTGCCATCTACTGGAGTCGGGATAGCGAGAGATGAAGATACCACCGCTTCTTCTGATTGAAGTACCATCTGCTGGAGTCGGGATGGCGAGAGATGAAGATACCGTGGCAGAACCATCAGCGGCTCCATCAATGGGGGTTCGGGTCAAATCAGAAGTCACGGTTGAACCCGAACAATCTGCTACTACCCCAGTTGTTCCTCCAGCAGATCGATCTCGGGCGCAGTCAAGCACTGACTTTGTGGTGGTCTCAAGTGTGCGACCACCGATCGGGGACCGAAGAAAGGTGCCAGCTACTTCCACCGATGATGGATTGTCTACGGGCCTCCCACCTCTTTGACATCAGAATTTCTGTTGGTGAGTCGGCCTTAGCCAATCCATCATTGGTCAGACGACTCATCGAGGCTGCATTTCTCCGGATTGATAGGGAGAATAGGAGAAATCAGATGGTGTCCGAAATATTTTCCTCATTTTATCCGACGATGCTCGGGGTAAGTTTCCAATATTTTTTTTTTTATCTACCTTGACTTATCTTTTCTTTCAGTGGGCGCATGATATATATGCTCTAGATAGTGGATATCAGAAGATCGCCGACCTTCGTCGGAGATGGATGGATAAAGTGGCGGCCGTCAATGCTGAAAAGACTACTGCCATTGAATAGCTTCAGGTGGCAACTGAATGGGAGAAGATGCTCCAAGAAGTGATCTCTCGTATGACGACCGACCTACAGTCCTCCAAAGCCGAACTTGAGTCAGCTTATCAGAACATCACGTCTCTCGAGTCTCAGATCAGGAGCAAGAAGTATTCTATCAATTGGCTCCGAAGAGAGAGAGATGATGCATCAAAGAGCATGAAGCAGAGAATGAAAGGCATCGAGCCACCATAGAGAGGCTGGCACTGGCCGATGCTGAGTCGACCTCCGTGAAGGCTGAAGCTGAGTTCGCGAGAGATGCCCTGAGTCTGACTATCGAGAATTTTAAGGATTCACAAGAATTTAAGGATGAAATTCTCAAGTGCAGATTTGCCTCCTACTGTGTCAAATTCGAGGATGGCAGAGATGCAGTCGGGAGGTTGTATCTAGATTTGGACCTAAGTAGCATCATCCCTCCTTGTTCGGGAGAAGAGGATGCTGAAGAGACCGCTGCACCGACCGAAGGAGATGCGGCTGCACTAGAACCTGCTCCAACCCCAAGGCTATGCCGGAGCAGGAGATGAAAAATCGATTGGTGATCGGTGTAACACATTTTTTGTTTTGTAATCAAGCTCAATTTTGTAATCGAATCTTGGGTCTAATTTTGTAAGTTTTTTCAATGAATGAAAAAAACTTTTCAAGTATGGAATCTTCCCTTTGCACTTGCTCTGTCAACGTTGTGGAATCACAGTCAGACAACCGATTATCCATCGGTGAATTGGATGTCCAGTAATAATTGTAGTAAAGTTTATCCATTAATCGTATATTGGTTGACATACCTCATATACCTTTTAGGTATTTGATAGATGGTGATAAGTCGAATATCCTTCGACTGATCGTAGTTAAGTCGGTATATTTTTACTTGATTGGGGTTGAGTCGGCATAATGTTCCGCTTAGCAAAGCTAAATCGGCATGAATAGTCATTCGATAAAGTTGATTTTGTAGTGAAAATCGGGATGTAGTTGGTAAAATTGATCGATTGTTTATCGATCTAATATCATTCTGTAGATGTAGTTGATCGAAGCTTTCGTGATTCTGAATTTCAATGTTTCATTTCGAACATTGCACATGGAAACAAGTTTATTGATAATGCATCTTCAAATTATCCATATTTCAAGTCCGAGGAATAGTCATTCCATCAAGAGTTTCTAACCGATATGCATCCGGTCGAAGTATCTCGATTATTCTATAGGGTCCTTCCCAATTTAGAGATAATTTTTTCTGATCCAGAGACTTTGAAATTTCTATCTTTCTTAGAATCAGATCTCCTGGATGGAAGACCTTCGGTTTGACTTTTGAATTGGAATACCGAGCCACTCTCTGCTGATATGCTACCATCCAAACTTGAGCTTGCTGTCGGACTTTCGAAAGTAGATCTAAATCCGCTCTCTGACATTCTGAATTACTTGTTTCATTATATTGTTCTACTCTTGATGATAGTAATCCGATCTCAAGTGAAATCATCGCTTTTGTCCTATAAGCTAGGTTGAATGACGATTCTTCCATCGGTATTCGAGTTGTCCGATATGCCCATAGGATCGGATATAAATCTTCCATCCACAGACCTTTAGCTTCGTTCAGTCTAATCTTGAGACCATATAGGTTTATTTGATTTGTTACCTCCACCTCTCCATTGGATTGTGGATGGCCGACTGATGTGAGTTTGTGCGTAATATAAAATTTCGTATAAAATTTTTGAAGTTCTAATTATCGAATTATCGACTATTATCGGTGATGATGGTGTATGGTAGATTGAATCTGCATATAATTGACTTTTGAATGAAGTCTTCCATCTTACTTTTGATGATTTGTACCAAAAGTTCAGCTTCTACCCATTTGGTGAAGTAATCGATGGCAACTACGATGAACTTTCTCTGGTCGGATGTCGTAGGAAAAGGATCAAGTATGTCGATTCTCCATTGTGTGAAAGGCCATGGTGTAACAATTGATATCAGTTGATTAGCCGATTGATGTTGTATATTAGCATACTTCCAACATGGTTCACATCTTTGGACAAGTTCAGCTGCATCTTTCTTCATAGTGGGCCAATAATATCCTTGTCGTAAAACTTTATAAGCCAAAAATTTATCCTCTAAGTGATTTCCATAAATTTCTTCATGAACTTCTTGGAGTGTATAGTCGGCATTCGTTGGTCTCAAATATTTCAGTAAAGAAAGAGAGAATGACTTTTTATAGAGTTGTCCATTCATTAAAATATATTGTGAGGCCATCCATCTTAGTCGTTTGGCTTCTGAATGATCTACAGGTAGAATTCCATCAGTCAAGTATTGGATGATCAGGTCCATCTAGCATGGCTTCATTAATTTGTAACACTTCTTCGACTTTGTCAATGCTCGGCTGTTCGAGACATTCGATAAACGTCTGATCCATTGAGTTGAATGAAGTGGTTGCAAGTCGGAAAAGTGCATCTGTTGGAGCATTCTCTATTTTTGAAATGTGAGAGATCTCAAACTATTTTAAAGTTGATATAAGATCTTTTACTTTCTGAAGATACTTCATCATAATGGGATCTCGGGCTTCAAACTCATCCTTGACTTGTCCAGTAATCAACTGTGAGTCGGTGAAGACCTTCAAATTATCAATATCAAGCTCTTTGACAATCTTCAAGTCGGTTGGGAGAGCTTCATATTCAGCTTGGTTATTTGAAGCTTTGAAGTTAAATTGAAGAGCATATTCAGTTACAATCCCTTCAAAATTGATGAGGATGAGACCGGCTCCACTGTCCTATATATTGGATGCTCCATCAATATGTAGCACCCATACCGATGTTAAGTCGGGCTCAGTAGTTTCAACTTTAATTTATCATTGGGTTCATCCTCAGAATTATTGTCAGATATAATACACTCAATGATGAAATCGATCAAAACTTGTGCTTTCATCGATGGTCGTGGGTGATACTGAATATCAAACTCACAGAGTTTTATTGCCCACTTCATCATTCGACCTGAAGTATCAAGTCGGTATAAAATTACCTTCAACGACTGATCTATCAAGACAACAATGGGATGTGCTTGAAAATACGGACAAAATCACTGTGATGATATGATTATAGCATAGATCATCTTCTTCACCCTTGAATATCTTATTTTAGTATTATGAAGCACCTTGTTGATGTAGTATATTGACCGTTGAATTCGATTTTTATCCTCCTGGATGAGTACCGAACTAACTGCCTTTGTCGAAGTCATCAGATAAAGATACAAAGTTTCTCCTACTTTTGGTTTGTAAGCAATGGTGGAGACGTCAAATATCTTTTAAATCTTTGAAGGACTGTCGATACCCATCTGACCATGAGAAGTTTTTTGCTTGCCTCAAGGTCTTGAAGAAGAGGAAGCATCTTTCTACCGACCTTGAGATGAATCGGCTGAGTATAGTGATCCTTCCATTAAGTTGTTGCATCTCTTTCTTGAAGCCTGGGTGCTTCATATTGATGATAGCCTTTATTTCTCGGGATTGACTTCAATTCCTCATTATGACACAAAAAATTCAAAAAAATTTTTGAAAGTTACTCCTAATGCACACTTAGTCGGATTCAATTTTATCTGATGTTGTTGAAGCATGTTGAAGGCTTCTTCCAGATCTTGAACATGATCAGAAGTTTGAGGACTTTTCACCAACATATCATCAATGTAGACTTTCATATTTCGCGCAATATGTGCTTTGAATATTTTGTTGACGAGCCATTAAAAAGTAACTCTGATGTTTTTTAAATCAAATAGCATTACTTTGTAACAATAGATACCTTTGTCGGTTATGAAGGCAGTGTGCTCCTCATCTTCATGTACCATCCGAATCTAATTATAGCCCGTAAATACGTCCATGAAGCTTAAAAGTCGGTATCCCGAAGTCGCATCAACTAGTTAGTCGATCTTTAAAAAACTGTCCTTCAGACAAGTTTCATTTAGATTCATATAGTCAATACAGATTCTTCATTTTTTATTGATTTTTCTCACCATCACTACATTGACGAGCCAATCGGGATAATTAGCTTTTCTGATGAAGCCAACTGTGAGGAGCTTGTCGACCTCTTCGTCGATGACCTTCTGCCTTTCAGGAGTAAAGGTCTTTTTTTTGTCTCATCGATCTAACTTTAAGATCAATGTTCAACCGATGGGTTATTACTTCTGAAGAAATTCCTGGCATATCCATCGCTGACCAAACAAAAATGTCGGTGTTTGCTCTTAATAGATTCACCAGTTGTTGCTCCTTCGGATCAGACAACTGTGATCTAATTTGGACCATCTTCTCAGGATCTTCTTTTAATGGGATGGAAACCAGTTGCTCGGCTGGTTCACTCCTTTCTTCATTTTCTCTTTGGTCTAATTTATTAATGGACAAAGAGTCTTCAGATTGATTATTCTTTATGGAGATTAGGAAGAATGTCGAGCAAGTTGTTGATCTCTATACATTTCTTTGACTCCATTTTTTGTTGGAAATCGGATCAGTAAATGGTATGTTGAAACTACTGCTCTCAGGGCATTAAATCCAGGTGATCCAAGTATGGCATTGTAAGTCGACAGAAATTGGACAACTGTGAATATCAAGAGAACAGTACTTTATTGTGGATCTATTCCTGTGGTGAGTGGGAGAGTAATTTTTTCTTCTATGGTAACTGCATCTTCAGTAAAACCAGCTAATGGTGTCAAGACTCTTCTGAGTCGGTCAGTCAGTAGTCATATTCGAAAAAAATCGGATAAAAAGAATATC
This sequence comes from Elaeis oleifera, assembly GCA_000441515.1. Classification (NCBI taxonomy): domain Eukaryota; kingdom Viridiplantae; phylum Streptophyta; class Magnoliopsida; order Arecales; family Arecaceae; genus Elaeis; species Elaeis oleifera. The sequence continues at coordinate 213,996 of KE505999.1, read as the reverse complement.
AGTTGAGCTTCCATTATCAACTAAATTTTTTTACATCATAATTTGCTATCGTCATCAAAATGACGATAGCATCATCATGGGGAGTTTGTATTTCTCTAACATCATCTTTCAAAAAAGAGATTACATTGTCTAGTCGTCATTTCTTCACCGACTCTTCTTCAAAAGTTGCCCCTCGATCCTTCGATCATCTAGAGATCATATTAATTACTCCCATCATTGGCCGATTGTTGATCATCTTCTCAGTTTGTGGTTGAAGTTGTTGGTCGGTGGGAGGTTGAGTCGGACGATCTCGTTGAAATTTTTTGAGGTAGCCACATCGAATCAGGGCCTCTATTTTGTTCCTGAGTTGAATACACTGTTTAGTATCGTGACCATGATCATGATAAAACCGACAGTACTTCTTCCTATGACGGCTCCTCGATGGTACTTTCATCAGTGGGGGATGTCGTAGGTACTCTTCTCCTTCGATCTCCATTAAGATCTGCACATAGAGAGCAGAAAGAGGAGTATAGGAGTCATACCTGCCATAATTATTTAGCATTGGACTTCATCGTTAGAGTGAAGCTCGCTTACTGATAGTTGACCGACTTGGTTCGATCGAAACTTCACTTTCTTCTACTTCTTTTCTGATCTTTCCTTCTGTCCAGCACCGATCAGAAGCATCCTTATCCATGCGAATATACTTGTATGCATGCTTCAAGAGTTCAGTATAGGTCCGAGGGAGAGTCTTATCTAGAGAATAAGTAAATCTGATTCCCCTCAGACCCCTCTTCATGGCCGATATGGCCATATCCTCATTAAGGTCCCTGACTTCAAGTGTGACCACGTTGAAGCGAGCCACAAAATCTCTCAACGTCTCTATCTCGCCTTGCTTGATGGAGAAGAGACTGTCTGACGTTAGTGGCACCTTTTGATTAGTGCTGAAATGGGCCATAAAGAATGTTTGAGCTGCTCGAAGGAGTTTATGCTCTCCGACTGCAATCCAGAATATCAGGCTCGAGCAGCCTTCCGAATAGTCGCTGGAAAGTTGATGCATAGGAGGGCATCGGTTGCCCCTTGGATCATCATGGGAGCTTTGTAGCTCTCCAGATGATCAATTGGTTGGTGGAGCCGTCATATGGCTCCATCTACAGCATCTTGAACTGAGACGGAATCGACTCGTTCAGGATGTGCTGAGAGAGAGGCTGGGCAGTGTGAAAGTCGTAGTCGCTGGATGACTTCCGACCTTCCACCTGAAGTTAGATAAGTTGACGGTCGATCTCCTTGAACTTGTGCTCGTAGTCATCGAGCTGCCGTTGCTGAGATAATCTGAGAGTAGAATCTCCTGAAGAATTTGAAGATGAAGGAGAAGTTTCACACGATCTTTTCCCCTTCTTGATACCTTGTACATGGGAAGGAGAAGGAGATCACCGTGAAAAATGAGCAGTGTGACAAGAATGTCGAAAATACGGTTGCTCAACTCGATGAGAATGTCAAGACAGTCATCGTTCTGAGGATGAAGAGGGTGAGCACCGTGGAAGATGGCGGCTGTGCCTAGATATTACTGAATGAGCCACCGACTCCTCCACTAGCGGTCGTTGCTGCTGTTGTATTTGTTGCTGTTGGAGGCTATGAACTACCTCCATTAACACCTTCATTTACTGCATTAAGGCAGCAATTTGTGCATCTGTAGTAACTACAGGATGCGAAGAGCTGGACTCTGCCAATGGGGGAGGAGGAGGAATGTCTTCCCGATGGAAAGATTGCCTCACAGATCCTATTGAATGCTGAGCTCTGGTCTCAGCCATGGTTGCTCGTATATTTTTTTCTTCTTGACACGTCAATCTGTTGCGGCCAATCCCTTATTGCATCTGTCACCGGTAAAGAGCACCTATAAAATTAATGAAGTCCACACTGATCGAAATTATGTGCGGTGGGGACCTTCTGATTTTTAAGTCAGTAAAGAGTAACGAACAGCAGATGAGTATTTAGAATGACAGAGTATCAGCTCAGAATTGCCTTACCAAATGTTGTTCATTTACCTTCTTTTATAGATGAATGGTTGGTAACCACCTGTAAAGGTTAGACACGTGGGTCCTGCTTGTTCTGATACTATGCGATCATGGGATGGGTGGTTATACCCACCACTGATCATGTTCTGGCCATTACGCGCTTCCTGCACTGGCAGTTTTAGATAAGCCAACTGTATGTCGATAATTGTAGTACGTCGATGGTATGTCGGTAGTCGTAGAAATCTGAATGATCATCGGTCGGTAATTCTGATGTGCCGATGGTTATCAGTCTGAAGTTAGTCGAGTTGTCATGGCTAAGTCTATTGATAGCTGAGGTTGGCCGACTAACAGTCGGCCAACTAGTTGATAGTCGGCATTTTGTGCTTATGAGGCCGATCGTAAGTCAAAATCGGAGGTCGGCTGAATCGTCCCAACAACTTCCTAGCTTGTTTTCTTGTCTCCTCAAGTGAGAACCAGATTTAGGCGGTGCCAAGATTTCTTTCTGTTGTTATTTTTGTCTCTAGATCCAGCACCCTTCTTGTTTAAATCAACATGAACCTTAGTTTCTCCAGGTCTCTCGTCGATTCGCTATTGGAATGAATGACTCATTCCCTTGACTTATCATTCCCTACGTGATCACTGCAGAAGCTAATCCAAAAACTCTATCCTTGATAGTCACTCCACAACTACATCTTCCTGAGTCATAATTCTGCAGACTGCATACCCATCCATGTGGTTCCATAGGTTTGTCTCCAAACCATTTTCTTTTGCAATTTATTCCCACATTCTCACTACTCCTTATGGTTTCAATGTTATGATAAACCCTCATATAGCCTGCTTCCATCATGTTTACAATGCAATGGGCTTTAGCTATTCTACAATGTGTAGCATCAACTAGCCAATGGTACATGTGCCCCACCATGTTTGATTTGCATATATATGTTGGTTCTACTAATGTGGAAAGGCACTTACACCATTTTAGATTTCAGATCTGTAGTGTCATCAATTTGAGTAAGATACATTTTGATCGCAAATGGAAAGAAATGCCAAGCACCAAAACATCTAGATGAAACCAGCAAGACACTCCATTTTTGTAGTGCCATAGGATGTCATGCTATGTCACATCCAAGTGTCCAAAAATGCAAGTAATACGTCTTGTCGTGAGACGTTCAAAAATAATTAAATTGATCTAACTAAGAATATAGAAGTGGTGAGACCACATATCGATCTACAGGGATCTCGGGCAGTTTCTTTGATAGTGAAATTAAAGTGCAATAGATGTGGTATGAGAACTAAATATTATTTTGCAAAAAATCTAAAGTTGACGCTAAGTTACTTAGTAAAAATAATTAAATAAGAATAGACCTCGAGAATCAAACTCCACTTTGTAAATAGATTTTAGATCTCTTTTACGGTGCAATTTAGTAAATTTTGTGTTGCAAATTAGTATAGCTTATTCTTTCTCGAGTACGAACTGTACCTTTAAATCACGATTCGTTCCTTAGGAAAATACGCTATTTAACTTGACTCATAAATTAAGAAAATGATTGATTTGGTTATTTAAAATAATTTATCTCCTCTTGGTATGCACCGTATCCTTATATCACAGTGTTTCTTTAAGGAGTATAAAATATTTTAATTAACCAAATCTAATTTAAAAAAAAATAATTTTGCTCATTCTAAGATAAATCATTCATTAAATAAAGGATGTAAAAATAAATATTAAAATAAATCTGTTACAATGTGTGTCTTTTTTTTTGAGAAAAAAAAAAAAGAATTAGCTGTGCACTGTAGAGGTCTTCATTTTTCTGCTGACAATAATTTTTGAACCAGTGCTCCTCTTGATGCGAAGTTGCAACTCCTTTTGGAAGCAGATTGATGGTGGGAGAAAGGGTAGAATGGGTAGCAAAGATTTGGTGGAGAAGGATGGTGAACGGAGATGGAGAAATGTGGTGGCCGGTGTGGAATGATACGGAGAAAAATTTCTCCCGACTCATTTCCTGCGGCCTCCTTTTAAAGACCGTATACAATGCGTTCAACTCGTGTTCACTTCGCGTCCGCAATAGCCTTCGCATCCCGACAGCCCGCTCCCTTCGCGTTTGTTCCACAATCCGATCTTAGCTGTGCATCCGCATGAGTCCTTTCGTGTGACACGCGGCTTCCTGCCGTTGCCGCATATCATGCCGCGTCCATTCAATTTACGTACACAGCCGCGCGCTTGCATCAGCTCCCGCGCTCTCATGCGTTTCCGCCTATGGGTCCCTGCAACTCGCGCCCAGTCATGTCCAGCATCAACTCCTCCCAAGCCAGATGCCGTGTTGTTTCCAAATCTGCGCCAGCTCACAACGCGAGCCATGCTTCAAAGTCCTTCGCGCGCAGCCCCCTGCGAGCCGCTTCACGTGTCCACATGGTCCAGCGCGCCACCCTTGGTCACATCCAAATTTAATTATATTACGGCTTTGATGCACGGGCCTGCATTCCATTGTCCACGCCATGCATTCCACTAGAAATCCAAAAGTTGCTGTTGCCCCTGGGCCTGCAAATGGGTCGGATCGGATCGGATCTTGAGTGATTTCGATCCGATCTGATTACTTGATCGAATTTTGATATTGGATTCATATCCATCTCGATAAAAAATCGGATCGGATCGAGTCGGATCCATGATCAAATTATTGATCCACTGGATCATTCGGATCGGATCGGATCTATATATAACCCAGCCCCAATCCATGAAATATGGGTCCGATTCGGATCCGGTTCGGATCGGATCCGATTCGGATCCAATCCTGTATAATTTTTAAACAGAGCGCATTATAAAGCAAGAAAACTATTCATGTAGATAAAAAATAATAAATAAAGATAATAAAATAAAACATTATGTATCATACCCTTAGACCGGCCATGGTTGTCCCGTAGTGCTTGTACAGTACATTACACATGTCTGGGATCTTGCTCTCCTCAATTCCTAGCTTATCGACCATATAATCTGAACATAATAGCAATAGTTGTGAGCCAGACGTGCCCGCTGTAAACTCTCTAAACATGATATAGAGGAACTATCAACAAAATTCAGAGAAGTGAATGCACACCTGACACCTCCAATGTTTTTGTGGCACTCGGTTGCTATGCCAGAGCTATAAGGGTACAGAGTATCGTCGAGATCTATATGTTGTTACAAAGCATGGAGTTGGTAAATATTTGCTTTGCTCAAATAGTATATCTCAGAACAAAACTCCAAAGCAGAATACATACCAAAGAGAAGGCAATCATATTTAGGTGTCTGAGCCGGCCGGTATCGGTCCTCGAATTCGATTTCGATCTG
>KE505999.1:0-11545 GCA_000441515.1 Elaeis oleifera | reverse complement strand
TATTTTATTTTTAAAGTAATATTTTTTTAATATATAAAAAAATATATAGTTACTCTATACTAGCCCATAAGAAGTAAACTCTTCTTTGACGAAGATAGGAGGAATTTAGAAGTGCTCACGAAAAAATATTTATGTTCTGGACTTAACTCTTTGTTGAGTTTTCTTAATACTTGATCCCTCAATATCTCATAAACTTTCTGATCTGTGCATCAATTTACTAAAAAGATTTGCTTAGTTCATCATGATTCTTTAAGCATAATTGGGTGCCTAAATACTAAATGCTAACTTACTTGAGAACTTTAAATTTTTTTTAATTATTATTCTCTCCCTAACTTAATCGATATTATCTCCAATGGAGAAAGAAAAATAGAAGGTTCAATAGGTAAAAAAGGACAGAAAAGAATACACCTGACTCACTGTATTCTTGGTTTAGCAGGGACCGTCAAATGTCCTTAAGGATGCATACTTGGCTTTCCCTCCAACTTATTCACTAAAGCAATAGAAATAAAAATCTAAATAAACTAAAAAGAGAAATTAAAATACAAAAATTAGATTGCCTTCCAGTAAGCGCTAAGTTTAACGTCTTCAGTTGGATGTTAAAAGAGTAATTATTCTATTCTTATCTGAATCTTAACATGGATCTATAATTTTCTACGTGATTCAGGCTCTTCCTCAAAGTGTTTCCTATGTGGGATCATTATGTGACTCATTTTCCTGATAGCTAACAACTCTTCCTTTACAATTAGATCTAAGGGATCCAGATCTATATACTCGATGTGCTGAAGGAGTGCTTCTGGATCTCCTATTGTTGCCTCTTTCTTTTTAGGCAAAAGTTCAACCGGTGTCATGAGGGGTTCAATTAGTAATTCTGATTTTGATTGAGTGTAATGGTCACTAGGTGTGGATACCTCATTATTATTATCAGCTTTAGATATCTCCTCCAGTTCTTCAAACCTGAATGTTCTCGACTGATAGAACTGGTCTTTAAGTTCTAGACACTCTGGGCTCTAGAGTTAACTTCGAGTTGGTTTGGTAATCTACTCTCTTCTAGTTCGCTAACTGCTGTAGCTGTTTGGCCCAATTGTTTTAATAACTGTCAGTAGTTTGCATAAAATTATTGAGAGTATTTTTAATATCTGAGATTGATTGTGCCAAGACTTCTAAATTCTTTTCTAATGTGTTGACTCTTTCCTCAAGATCTAAATTTAGTTGATTGTTCAGTGCTTGATTGGGCCTTAGGTAGGGCTAATCAAAAATATGGACTCCTAATGTTGCATCTTGTGACCATGTAAAATTAGGATGATATTCCCACCCTAGGTTATAGGTTGGTGCATTAAGTTCATTCATATATCTCTCATTGAACGCACTTTTCTGTGTGAACCCATTTTGGGTTAGATTCATCAAGTAAGGATACTCCTCCACAATATAATCTGGTGCATCGCATCCAGTGCACATGAGTGCTAGTGTTAGAAAATCAAATAGGCAGTATGTGTAGATTTCAAAAATCTTTACAATTGCAGCGAAAAAATGATCGGGTTAAACCTTTAACCCACATGCATAAGATCATATCTAATCCTACCCAAGCCTAGAAGAAAAGACATACACATAATCTGAAATAAAAGCAAATATGAGATCAAATTTTAATACCTTAGCGTGGATAGAAATTCACCACTACCGATGATCACTGGTTCGAAGTTTCTTGAGCTACACACGTGTCTGGCCTCTATGGGCATCCATCGGGATCAACCTCGAATTGATTTTCTCGTAGTAGATCTTTTTCTTCAAGTAGAATCTTAGCCTTTAGAGCCTTGATCAATACTTTAATCTAGACTACGGAATCAACTCCTTGATTTGCAGCCTTTTGTCTTAGTTCCTCGCTCTGGATGAAGACTCCTCAACTCTTGCCATGGGAAAAGATGGGACGCCCAACCTTTGGGCGTGGGAAAGAGAAGAGGGAGAAGGGGAGGTGTGGAGAAAGAGAGAGGGTGTTTTGGTTTCACAAAATTCTACTAACTCCAGACCCTAAGAGGCCTTCTCTTTAAATAGACTCTACCTTGACCCAAATGAGGAATCCAATTAACTTAAAAAGATAAATCCTTATCTCATAAGAACTCTACCTTTTTAATCTAAATTTTTTTAATAAAATCAGACTTAATTGGTATATTATCATCCTCCTTTGGTAAGTATATGGGGCACCCCAATCAGATATGAAAATCTAATTTGGCGTCTCATGTCACATAGGGCAGGTAGTTGGGGTGCCAACCTTTGGTGCCCCATTCTAGGATTTTCTTTCAAGAGAGGGGGCATGGCCCTTCTCTCTCTCTCTCCTCCACACCACACCAAGCCATAAGAGGGGGCGAGCCCCTCTTGCAATCTCCAGGGGATTGGCGCCCCCTGATCCTGCCAAAAGGGAGGTAGGCGCCGCCAATTCTTTCCAACTATTCTACACACCACTTAGAGACTATTAGGAGATAATGTAGAGATAATTTATCCCAACTCATTGACATAATCTAATCCTCTTGGGCTCACAATTAGGAGTCCAATAAAATCTAAATAGATTTAGGTTAGGTTTAAGGCTATAGATTTGATCTAATTGAAGTCTCGAGAAGAATTAAATTTAATCGTGTACTAGTATGGTTCTATTAAATCCAATAGGATTTCAATAAATCCTAATCCAATTAGAACTTCATAAGTCCAATTGATAAATTCAAGATTAAATCTCTTAATGTGTGACCCCATAGGTTCCATTCTATCTGGTAGTGAAATATATTGTGATTTTTATTACAATATCACTGAAACTCTTTTCGATGGATTGAAATATTTTAATTCTACCCTTCGAAAGTCATCAATCATTAAGACGACGCCCGATGAGTTTCACAATTTACCAGTGACACCTAGCAGTATGTAGTGGCAACCCAGTAGAATGAAAGTATGAATCCCTAGGTATAGTTATCATATGATTCAGTCCGTCTATCGTGAGTTTCGACTTGATGGAGGTCATGGAGAACTCATCAGATCCCATTATTAGTCAGATATAAGATTGGTTCGATTCGAGTTCATTTATGAATCTCATGAAAACTCTTTTTAATATTTATACTTGTTTGGCCAAAGATTTCTGAACTCAATCTTATGAATCGCATAAGACTTCTCCTTTCTACCAAGGTCGATAGATTCCATCTAGGTGCATCCTACTTCAAACAGCGAACGTGAACCTACTGAAGTTAACATACACAACAAGGATCCAAATAGCAGGGACCAAGATAATGTGTAGTCAAATTTAGTAGCCTCGCTGCGAATAGCCAATGGCACCGCAGGTCAAAGGACCACTCACACCACTGCAACATCAAGAAGACCACTGATGAGTGAGTAGACATCCATGTGGTTCTCGTGTTGGTCACGCTCAGTGTAAATTATTCTCTAACAATCACCCGCACCCTCACCCCAGTGTCCCTACACCATAGACCCAAGACTCATCTGACCATAAGGGAGGTAAACTGTGCACCGATCTTGAATGGATTGATCACTGTCCTCCGTGACGATCCATTGATCGAAAGTATTTAGAAATTAACCACTAATTAATGTGTCTCAAATTCTTAACACTTTAAGAATATATAAAAATCATCTTTGTTAGTTTCTAGGACAAATCATGGATACATAAACATGATTGGAATAAAAAGCCTTTATTAATAATAAAAATTATAAGTACAAGTTTAAGCCCTAGAATTACATAATGTGTCAGTCAACAATTGGCTTCTAGGACAGAAATCTAATAAACTCCCATTTGACTTAAAGCCAATTACCCATATACCTAAGACCCATCTTCTCAAGGTGAGCTTCAATCTTCTACTGACTGAGAGGCTTGGTCAATGGATCCACCATGTTTAGCACAGAGTCGACTCTCTGTACCTCGACAAATTTCTTCTCGAGGTATTCGCGTATGATGTGAAATCATCACTCTATGTGCTTGGTCTTCTGATGAGACCTGGACTCCTTAGCGAGGACTATGGCACCATTGTTGTCGCAATGCAGTGCAATAGCATCTAATGGCATCACACCCAGCTTTACAACGAACTTCTTGAACCAAAAACTTCCTTAGCAGCTTCAAAGATGACGATGTATTCAACTTTCATGGTCAAATCTACAATGATCGGCTGCTTGAAACTCTTTCAGCTAACCGCACCACCATTACACAAGATGTACACCCTGATGTAGACTTTCTATCATCAACATCAGTCATAAAGTTTGAATTGGTGTATCCCTCAACTTTTAGCTTCAATCCTCCATTAAAGACCAACATCAAATTCTTAGTCCTTCTTAAGTACTTAATGATATTTTTAACAGCAATCCAGTGTTCTTCATCTGGATTCACCTGATATTTACTCGTGACACTTACGATAAGGGCTGTATCAAGTCGTATACATAACATGACGTACATGAGACTCTCTATTACTGAAGCATAAGGGATCTTGCTCATGCACTGGATCTCCTCAGGTGTGTCAGGACACATCTTTTTGGAGAGATGAATGCCATGTCTAAGAGGCAAAAGATCCCTCTTGGAGTTTTTCATGCTAAATTTTTTCAACACCTCCTCTATATACATTCGATGTGAGAGTCCTATCATCTCCTTAGATCTATCTCTATAGATCTTTCTATCAAGAATGTAGGAAGCTTCTCCTAGGTCTTTAATGGTGAACTCTTTTGACAACCATACTTTGATCGAAATATGACAGAGCTCCTACTGATCTTTTTATACACACATGGCTCCTCCTCATATTTGATGAAATCAAACATTTTGATCATATCATTAAAGCAAGTGTTTCAATTCCAAGATGCTTGCTTGAGTCCATATATGGACCTTTGCAACTTGCAGACCTTGTAATTACTATCACTAGATGTGAAATTCAAAGGCTGCTCCATATAATTATCTTCCTCAAGATATTCATTTAGAAAGGCAGTTTTCACATCCATCTGTCAAATTTCATAATCATGAAAGGCTACTATCGTAAGCAGAATACGGATGGATTTCAGCATGGTCACTGGCGAAAAGATTTCATGATAGTCAATGCCTTTGCATTGACTATAACCTTTCGCAACTAGCCTTGTCTTATAGGTCTCTACCTTATCATCAGACCTAATTTTTTTTTATAAATTCATTTACATCCAATAGGTACAATACCTTCAGGTAGATCTATTAAGGATCAAATTTGGTTGGAATGCATGGAGTCAATTTCTGACTTCATCACTTCTATCCATTTCTCGAAGTCTATATCTAACATTGCCTCATCGTAGGTTTTAAGATCATTCCTAATTTTTCTATCTCCCACAAGGAATGCTTCCTCTAAATCCTCTATAAGAATATCTAAGTATCTTTTAGGAGGATGAAAAATCCTACTTGATTTACGAGATGGAGGAGGTATCACATCTACTGGCTCATTACTGGGTTCAGATTTTGGACTCGATGTTCTTCAGAAATTTTCTCTTCAAGCTCAATCTTCCTCCCAGTGCCTCCATCTTTGATAAACTCTTTTTCTAAGAAGACGGTATGATGGCTCATAATCACATTGTGATCCTCAAGAAGATAGAAGTAGTATCTCATGATTTTCTTAGGATACCCTATAAAGCAAGCCCTAAAGAATCTAGTCTCTAATTTGTCTACCTACTGTCACTTGACATGGGCCAGACATCTCCAAATCTTGAGGTACTCAAGAGTTGGCTTTTTACTATGCCATAACTCATATGGTGTGGTAGGAACGAATTTAGAGGAAACTTGATTCAAAAGATGAATCGCAGAAAGTAAAACATGTCTCTAGAAAAATATAGGAAGGTCTGTGAAGCTCATCATGGACCGAACCATATCTAATAGGATCTGATTTCTCCTTCAGATATCCTATTGAGCTGAGGTGTCTCTGGAGGTGTCTACTGTGAGACTATGCTATTATCCTTGAGATAGGCTCAAAATTTTTTACTAATGTATTTTTTTCTCGATCTGATCAAAGAACTTTATGAGTTTTTCAGTCTGTTTTTCTACTTCATGTCTGAACTCTATGAACCTTTTGAAGACTTCAGACTTTCAGTGCATCAAATATACAAACCAATACCATGAATAATCATCGGTAAAAGTTATGAAGTAGATATAGCCACTCCTGACTTCTACATCAAATAGACCATACACATCAGTGTATACCTGGGCTAATATGTCTGTGGCCCTTTCTTCTTATCCTACAAAAGGCAACTTGGCCATTTTTTCTTGAAGACACGATTCACAAATTGAATAAGACTCGAAAGTTTATGATCCAGGAAGACCATCTTTCTCTAGTTTGTTGAGTCTATCCTCTCCAATATGATCTAGCCTAAGGTGCCACAAATACTTTTGGCTAATCCTATTTTTAAATTTCTTAGACCTTATGGCATTCACAATTTGCTCGTTAATATTTACACTCACATCCATATGTAAATAATAAATACCATCAATCAAGAAGCATGTGCAATAATTTTATTTCAAAATAAATTGAACACATATCTTTATTGAAATAAAATTATAATTATTTTATGCCAGCACAGATATGAAAATCAAATTCCTACTGACTACAGGTACATAATAGCAGTTTTTTAAAATTAAACTAAGTCCTAACAGTAATCACAAAGAGTAAGTCCTAACGGCTACAGCAGCAATCCTTGCTCCATTATCGACCTGGAGAGTGATCTTGCCTTCCCTCGGCCCTCTCACTTCTTCAAGACTCTACATAAAAGTACATAAATGAGCACTTGATCCAGAATCTAGAATCCAACTAGAAGAAGAGAAAATCGTTAGATTAGTTTCAATAACAAGCATATTAGATGTACCTTCAGAAGGCCCATCCTTCTTCCTACTCTTGACAGTCGTCAAGTAGGTCGGATAGTTTCTCCTCTAGTGGCCTTCGACATTGCAACAAAATATTTTTTCTTATCGTCGGCCTTCTTTGAAACCTACTTCTTGGACTTGGTCTCATTCTTCTGCTTCTTCGCAGGCTTTTTCTTCTTCTTAAAAGAAGACTTTCTTTTGGAGGAAGCTCGCTCCACAGCCAAAATTGTACCTCTTAAACTTTCAAGGTGCCCTTTGCTGTTACCAGCATATTCAATAATTTGGGCAAAGTGCTATCAATTTTATTCATATGGTAGTTCATAATGAACTGCCTATATGAATCAAAAAGAGACTGGAGGACCAGATCCACCTGTAATTTCTTGTCCATATTCATCCCGAGCTTCTGAAGCTCCTCGATGTCCTTGATCATTATCAAACAATGATCATTAGCGGACTGTCCATCATACATTTTATTTGAAAAATTTTTGAAAGACCTCAAAGCGAGCTGTGCGACTTTGCTCACCGTACAACTCTTGCAGATGAGTTAGCATCTCTCTGGTAGTCCTCATGTCTTCATGCTGTCGTTGAAGATCATTGGACATTGACGCTAATATGTAACACTTTGCCTTGTTATCTTCATCCATCCACTTCTTAAGTGTGGCTCATTGATCAGGGGATAGACGAGCAGGTAACACAGGCGCATCCAAGTCAAGGACGTGGGTGAGTTTTTCGAAGCTGAGAATAATTCTCTGATTTCGAAGCCAGTCTTTATAGTTGGTACCGGTCAACTTATTGGTATCGAGGATACGGGCTAAAGGGTTGGAACTCAATATGATTATCTACAGAGAGAGCAGTTTCTAGTTAGATATTTATACTTATAAAATTATTTATTCTAAAATTTAAAATAAATAAAAGCTCTCATTATTTTTTCGAATCTCTCATACTCTTTGGGTGGAGAACAAAAATCTATACACGATCGATTTCAAATAGGTACTGTGGTCCCATTAACCGATACACACCTCACCTAATAGCTATTGGTAAGTACAGGCCAATGAGTGAACAATATTTTATCCATTGCTTCACTAAGCAAGATGCAGTGGGCTTGATCTCTAAGTTCTGTGGCCTCATCTAACGGTTATTGGTATATTTCTTAGTTAAATCAGATCCATCATTCACCAGCGGATGCCAAGCCATTATTAGGATCCTCACCTAACAGTTATTGGGCTCAACCCCATCTCTACTCCAGGATATCAAATGTCAATAGAGTGGTTGTACATTTTCGATGCAACTGAACCACTGTAACCAATCGAGAATGATCAACATCAGGAAGGCACCAGCATCTCTACAATGATGGAAGACCTCTAGACTTAATATTTAGTGAGGAGATTTAGATTTAGGTCTCTTCTAAATCAGCAGATTTGACATTCGACTGATTAAATTCAGGTCAGCACATCAACATGTCTAACTAGCCTAGTCAGCATGGGTGAACTCGAGTCAACAAGTAACCTAACACGAAACTGAATCTCCCAAGATGTCCAGATAAGTTAAGATGTGTGGGGGTCCTCCCATTACTTTCCTTAGACACCAATCAAAATTGATCAAATCAGACAACGAAACCAATTAAATAATCATCATCTAAATATTTATCTTAGACACCAAATTGGTTGATTAGAATCGATCAGATTAACCTATTGAAACAGACCCGAACCACTGAGCCAAATTTGATCCTGAGTCAATCAACTCACATCAAAATATGAATCAATGTGACCAACTACAACTAAACTCAATCTTGAGCCTCTTTGATCTAATCCTAATCAATCATTGATTAGATTTAATCAACTGCTCAAAATCGATAATGGGTTCTAGCCTGATCTAATCAATTTGACCCTAATTATAGTTTGATCATTAGACTTAATTTTTTCAACCCATACCCACATACAACAACATAATTTTAGATCCAAAATAATTTTTAGATTATGTTTCATTGCATGCATTAGTGGCTTATGATCTTGAAACTGTTTTAGATCTAAACCTAACATCATATATCATATATATGTAGTTTTAGATCTAAATTAAACATGCATCACATATACATTAAATTTTAGATCTAAAACTAAATTATACATATCAAATATGAATAAATTAAATCTAAAATAATGATTAAATATTTAAAATATTTTCAAAATCGATTCGTATCAAACTAAGACAACCTTTTCAATATAGGAGATAAACCCTATACCAAGACAACCTGATACCACTTTGATGTGAACTTTTAATCACTCTAATTTCAGATCTAAATATAAATAAGATATATCAAATATATAAATTTTCAAATTTAAAAGATTAATTTAATTACTTTGAAAATAGTTTTCAAAATTAATCAATCTTGCATTAGGATAATTTTTACAATATAAGGTGTAAATCCTTTACCAGGACAACTTTATATTAGCACAAGATCAATTTTAAATCATTAAAACCTTCAGATCTAAGATAAAAATTAGATTACATATGTCTTTATAAACCTGGCTCTGATACCACTATTAAAAAATTAGGTAGGCAGCATGTGTAGATTTCAAAAATCTTTACAATTGCAGTGAAAAAATGATCGGGTTAAACCCTTTAAACCCATATGTATAAGATCATATCTAATCCTATCCAAGCTCCGGAGAAAAGACATACATATAATCTGAAAATAAAATAAATATAAGATCAAATCTCAATATCTTAGCATGGGTAGAAATTTATCACTACCGATGATCACTGGTTCAAAGTTTCTTGAACCGCACATGTGTTCGGCCTCTATGGATATCCACCGAGATCAACCTTGAATTGATCTTTTTGTAGTAGATCCTTCTTCTTCAAGTAGGATCTCAGCCTTTAGAATCTGGATCAATACTTTGATCTAGACTAGAGAATCAACTCCTTGATCTGTAGTCTTTTCTCTTCATTCCTCGCTCTGGATGAAGACTCCTCAACTCTTGACATGGAGAAAGGTGGGACGCCCAATCTTTGGATGTGAGAAAGAGAAGAGGGAGAACGGGAAGCATGAAGAAGGAGAGAGGGTGTTATGGTTTCACAAAATTCTACTAACTCCAAACCCTAAGAGACCTTCTCTTTAAATAGACTCTACCTTGACCCAAATGAGGAATCCAATTAACTTAAAAGGTACATCCTTATCTCATAAGAAACTCTATCTTTTAATTAATTTTTTCCAATAAAATCAGACTTAATTGGTATGGTATCATCCTCCTTTGGCAAGTATAGAGGGCGCCTCAATCAAATATAGAAATCTGATGGGCACCTCATGTCACATAGGGCAGGTAGTTGGGGCGCCAACCCTTAGTGCCCCATTCTAGGGTTTCTTTCAAGAGAAGGGGTGTGGCCCTTCTCTCTCTCCTCCACATCAAGCCATAAGAGGGGGTGAGTCCCTCTTGCAATCTCCATGGGATTGGTGTCCCTGGTCCTACCAAAAAGGGAGGTAGGCGCCACCCATTTTTTTCAACTATTCCACACACCACTTAGAGATAATTAGGAGATAATGTAGAGATAATGAGGAGATAATTTATGCCAACTCATTGACATAATCCAATTCTCTTGGGCTCATAATTAAGAGCCCAATTAAATCCAAATGAATTTAGGTTAGGTTCGAGGTTACGGACTTGATCCAATCGAAGTCCCGAGAAGAATTAGGTTTAACCATGTGCTAGCATGGTTCTATTAAATCTAGTAGGATTTCAATAAACCCTAATCTAATTAGAACTTCATAAGCCCAATTGATAAATTCAAGATTAAATTTCTTAATGTGTGATCTCATAGGTTTCATTCTATCTGGTAGTGAGATATATTATAATCTCCATCATAATATCATCGAAACTCTTTTCAATGGATTGAAACATTTCTAATTCTACCCTTCAAGAGTTATCGATCATCAAGACGATGCTCGAAGAGTCCTACAATCCATCAGTGATATTTAGCAGTATATAGTGGCAACCCAGTAGAATGAAGTATGAACTTCTAGGTATAGTTATCGTATGATTCAGTCCTTCTATCATGAATCTTGACTTGACGGAGGTCATAGAGAACTCGTCAGACCCCATTGTCAGTTGTTGGTGCAAAAATCCATCGGCGTCGGAGAAGCTGGAGTCGAGGGTGCTGCGGTCGCCGTCGGAACCTGTAAAAGAAGTTTAAATCGGAGTTGGGGTTACTCCGACAAGACCCTCCGACGCTCAAGTCAGTTCTCTGCCTCAACAAGAATGGAGTGCTCGAACGGAAATTTTAGCAGAGTTTTGAGATAGAGACTAGAGCTTAGAGAATAACGTATTTGGGGATCCCTTTTATAGACTGAGGGCGTAACAGACTGATAGCGATGCCTGTAACCGCCTGGTAGTGGGCCGTTCAGAGCAATGAGAAGTTTGTTATGGAGGGTAGTGGAGTAGAGTTGTGGACATCGCCATAGCTTGCCACGTGGGGCCAGTTGTAGAAAGTGGAGTGATGTCCATTGTCGTGACTTGTCAGAGCATGATGGAGCCGCGTGGGATCCGTCATAAGAAGTGGAGCAGTGCCGCAGCCATTATGGTGGCCTGCCAGGGAGCCCGATCCTGTCGGTCGAAGCTCGGTAGGGTGTCTGGAGGAGCGGAGTAGCTCTCTGTCTGAGAGGAGCTCAGATATTTCTGAGGTCGCTGACCGAACCCACCGTCGACGGGT
>KE505998.1:190232-213161 GCA_000441515.1 Elaeis oleifera | reverse complement strand
GACGGGAAATCGGATGGGCACAGGGTCGGTCTCCGCGGTGATTTTCGGCGATTGTCGCCGATTGAGCTCGAGATTTCTGGTGGAAGAGAAGGAGGAGGGATCTCCTCCTTAAATAGAGCCGGGGGGGCTCTTCCCGACTCCGATTGGGAGTCGGCGAGAGGAGGAAGAAGACTCCCTTCGGGAGTCCTCTTCTCCCTGTTTCCTTCTTCTTTTTTTTTTGTTGTTTGGCTGGCTGATTCTGGGCCGGCCTGGGCTTGGGTCGGGCCATCACAGCATGTTGGAGAACTGCAAGGAGAACACGTTTCGATACTCGACCATGGTGGAAGAGTGCGTATTGGAAAACCGCATAGAGAAGATGTTCTGCTTGATCATGGTCGAGGAGTATGTGTTTGGAGAATTGCATGGAGAACTAGTTCGATCCTCGATGGTGGCTGAGGAGTGCATGTTTGGAGAACCACATGAAAATATGTTGCGATCCTCGATCATGATCGAAGAGTATATGTTTGGAGAACATTATAGAGAATCTTTTCGATCTTCGGCCATGGTCGAGGAACGTGTGTTTGGAGAACAGCATGCAGAATACGTTCCGATCCTCGATCATGGCTGAGGAGCATGTGTTTAGAGAACCGCATGGAGAACACATTCAGATCCTCGATCATGGCCGAGGAGTATATTTTTGAAGAACCAGATGGAGAACATGTTTCGATCTTCAGTCGTGGTTGAAGAACATGTGTTTGGAGAACCACATGAAGAACATGTTTCGATCCTCAATTGTGGTTGAGGAGTACATGTTTGGAGAACTATATGGAGAACATGTTTTGATCCTCGACCATAGCTGGGGAGCCATGTTTGAAGAACCGTATGAAGAATATGTTCCAATCCTTGATCGTGGTCAAGGAGCACATGTTTGGAGAACCGCATGGAGAATATATTTCGATCCTCGATCGTGACAGTGGAACACATGTTTGGAGAATGAAATGGACATATAGATCTACAAAAATTATTTTTATTATTTAATTTAATAAAAAATTACAATCCAAGAATGATAAATGTGTGATTCATCGGAGTTCTAAATCTCGAATCGGAGTTCCGTCCAACCGACGAAGACTCCCAGCCAAACTACTTCATCAACGCAGTATGGGCCTTTCTTCTACTTGGCTTGATCTGAAAGGGGTATGACCGATCTTCCCCCCAGCGATGGTATGCATGGCCCTTGCTATTGGCTGATCTTTGCGAGGGTCTTTCTATCATGGAGGATCACCTTGTGGGTTTTTTGAGATTTGTTGTTCGTCAACATAGCGCTAAAGACATCCACATCGGATGAGTGCTTCTATCTCCTCTCTAAGCTGCTAGCATTCCTCCATGTCATATCCGTGGTCCTGATGGTACCTATAATATTTTCTCGAATCTCTTATTCATACTGGAGCAAGCATCCTCTTTGGCTGGGGGAGCTCTTCCTGCTGCTCTATCTTCATGAGAATTTGAGCTCGGGAGGTGTTCAATGGAGTAAAGTAATGAAACCTCAATGAAAGAGTCCTAGATTGGTGTGGTGCTGTAGGGGATCTAGATCAGTTGTTTCGAGGTGGAGTTCGAGAATGATGAGACTTTGGTTCCATGCATCGATGCTGTACTTATCGATAGTCCTTCTTTTTCTCTTACACGGTGTTTTACTGTGATCCACCACTGAGGTTCTCCCCTTATCGATCCCAAGCTTGCTCGGCTTAAACATATCTCTTCATCCATTCCAACATTTCGATGAAGTTCTTTGGATAGTTCAGGTTGAGTGAGAAAAGGAGGTCATTCTGTTGAAGCCCGGCCTTTTATGCAGTCATTGCCATGAACAGATCCAAGTTCCTCACCTCCAAGGTTGCGGTGTTGAAGTGGTTAATATAGTCACGGAGGGGCCCATTCTCCCTTTGCTTGATGTTACAAGAAAATCCGAGTTGCGGTGCTGTCAGCGGCTGCTGACAAAGTGTGTGATGAACAGCCTGCTCAACTAATGGAAGGAGTTCATGGAGTTTGGTTGCAGATTAGAGTACCATGACAAGTTGCCTTTCTCAAGATCAAAGAGAAAGCTCAGTAGAGAATCACGTAATTGGCCCTTTGTAGAAGCATCAAAGATCGAAATTTTTTAGATGGTCCACTAGGTCGGTAGTTCCATCATAGGGCTCCATCTGAGGCATCTTGAATCGAGATGTAAGGGGCTCATCCATTATTCTCTACGTAAATGCTAGGTCGACGTTGAACCCCAGATCGTCATCCGACTACTTCGGCATCTGAAGTGTGTCGATCTGTTATTACATTTATCAGAGCCTCCTTTCCATATCATCCTTCTGGGTTGGATGGTGTCGAGAAGAAGCATGACCCGGAGTAGAATCTTTTTTAGAGATCAGGGTAGGTGACTGCCTAGGTCTATAGAGAGGTAGACTATTAGGTCGACTGTGACGACTGGCCCCCATCTTGGGCTATGGGAGGCCAGTCTTTTGATCTCCCTTTGACTGGCTATGGACTTTCAAGGGTAGGATGAGGCTCGCTGTTCTATTGTATTTCTCTTACTGCAACCAAAGCACCTACACTTGCTGGACGATGCTATTATACTGATCTTGGGAGATCGTTGGTGTTGCTGGGGCAGATTCTTCTAAATCGATGGCGGTGGTGCATTGGTTGGTTGGACATTATTGGCCTACTGGCCGTTGGAGTATTGCAATGCATTGGATGCACCCCTTCATGTCCTCATAGTGTCTGATGGAAAGTTCTCTCCTCTCAAAATAGATCCTCGAAACTAGTTGAGGCCCTTTCTCTAGTGCCAAATGTTGCTTCTGATCTCTCTGCTTGAGGTCAATCACCAAAGTAGATGTGGTCGAGGTGAAACTGCTGTTGGACCTTCACCTGAACACTTGTAAAAAAGTCCTCATCAGGGTGTTCTCCGATGAAAATTCTCCGACACTCAAGTTAAGAGATAGAAAACAATGAGAGAAGAGAGCGAGGCATCAATTGCATACCTTGGAGGATCCTAGAGTTTTTATTATAGGAGAGGAGTTGGAGTCGTATCTATCTCGAAGTTCTGATAATTTTTGATTTGTTGTGCAGATTAATTTGGATAAGATATTTTTTTTTACAGAAGACTCAATCGTAGAAGAATTCTATTCTATCTGGACTTTCTCAATTTGAAGGAGAGATGGATCTGATGAGGAGCATAGTTTGATCGTGGATGAGCTATAATAGATCGTCCAAGGCTGAGGTTATGAAGACTGGAGTGCGTGTCGATCTCAGGCGATCTAGAATAGGTCAGTCGAGGATGATCTAAAATAGATCATTCGAGGTCAAAGAGTCAAGAGCCACTACTGACGAGATGTGTCCGACGGCCTTCATCTCTGTCGCATATCTATATACCTGTCGGGCACCTATCTCCCATAGCTCAGCCAGTGCCGAGGATGTTACAACTGAGGCCGAGGTATAAATCTACAATAAGGCCGATCTTGGAGATCAGAGATTTGAGCTCCATCATGGGGTGATGCCAAACAATGGGACTTGAAGACCTTGTTCGAGCATGTAGTTCCTCTTTTAAAGGAGTTGTTGTTTGAGTAGACCCTATTCAACATTGGCCTCAGCCAAGTTGATCCATGAGATGAGCATCACGGTCTCCCCATCTTATATGATCTTTTTTTAGATTCTTCTATTTTGACTTTGTTACATCAATTTTTGTAGAGATGAGGATGGACAAACTAGAAAGGCTTCATTAGGAGGCTTAAAAGAAGAGAAAAGCATCGACTACCATGAAGGATCATTCAAGCACCTACACGTTGAGGTTTTGACAGCTCAGGCCAACCCGAGCTCGACTGGAGGCCCCCCTGATGACCTACGTCTAGGGGTTGTTGGCCCACCCTCCCCAACATCCCCCCAGAGGTGAGGGTGCCTCTTAGCAAACTCCTTCTATTGCATCTAGCTCGATGTTGGCCCCAATCCTTGCCAAGGACAAGCAAGGACTGTGCATAGCCACAATTTGGCCCTCGTCAGACTCCATGCTAGGGAGCTGGCAAGTAGTATGGGATCTCATACAGGGGATCCTCCTTTTAGCAAATGAGAAGAAGTTGGAAGAGTCAAACTCTAACTCCCATCACATCAATGCATTTGACTCTTTTATTCATGTAAGTAATGTCAAACATCATAGCTTTAGCTTTATTTTTGTCGCTTTCTTCGAATTGACTAACTCAATTTTCTTCTTTCTTGCTCGCTCACCAGCTCGTCCATTTTATGAAGTCTGCCAAGGCCATGAGGTCAGAAATGGCTGAGGTCTAGCGAAGAGTAGATGCAGCTGAGAGAGCCCTCGAATAAGAGAGGGCCGAAAAGAAGCCCAAGTCATTTGATTGAGGTTGGGATGAAAATCAGGCACCTAAAGGAGGTGCTTAAATCGGCCAAGGAGAAGCTAGTGATCATCGAGGAAAAAGCTCGGGAGGGAGGAGAGGACAGCCAAGGCCGAGGCTGAGCGAGCCAAGCAGGCTCATAAGGCAGTGGATGACTTCTAAGCTTCGAAGGAACTTGCTGATAAGAAGGTCGAGTTCGCAACAGAGTCCTATAATCTCGAGCTCCAAGAGTGTTGTACCAAGGTTGTGGAGCACTATCCCGACCTCAATTTCTCCTTTTCGGGAATAATGACCTCCTTAGCCTACTTCTGAACTTGATTCCTAAGGAGAATAGTATCTTTGGGATCACCAAGCCAGAGGCTGCCGCCATCAAAGAGGCCGTAGCTCAGGCTGAAGAACCCGCCCCTTCGACTGAAGTCTAGACTTAGGCTTTTTCTTTTTTGTTTTTGTTACCATAGTTGGGTTACACTAAACTTAATTTTGTAGTCGGTTGGGCCGACCTCTCATGTATATACTGAGAATTTTAATGAAGCAAGTATCTTTCTTTGAAACTTTTGGTGTCAAACTTCTTTCTTTTCTCGCTCTCTCTTTTTTTTATGTTGAGTGAATAAATGCCAAACTATCCTTGTAGCCGGTTCATCTGGCCCTTTAACAAGATTCCAAGATAGACTGATGGTCGTACTGACTAATCTCTTGATGGGCACCAAACTGATCTAATAGTCGGTTTGATCGACCTTGCAGGTGGCACCGAACTAACTTGGTGGTTGGTTTTCCTAATCCTACAAGTGGATACCAAATTGACCTATCGAGATTAATTTCACCACAAGTTTTTAACCTTGATTTTTCATGTTTTGCTATTCCTTGGTTGCTTTCGATGCTTGAGTGATGCCTTTGGTATTGCAAAGTTTCTAACCATGATTTTTTGTTTGACAAACATTTTCTTCGCTGATTCAGCTTTCATCTAGCTTGTTTTGGTATGAGGAGCTGCATTTTTGAGGATCCTGTTATGGGGTTATCCCTCACTTCTTGATTGCCTGAGGTTTTGAGCTTGACTTATTTTGGCACGAGGAGCTATACTTTCGAGGGTCCTCTTATGGGGTTACCTCTCATTTTTCGGTTGGCCAAGATTTTAAGCTTGACTTATTTTAGCACGAGGTGCTATACTTCTGAGAGTTCTTTTATGGGGTTATCCCTAGCTTCTTGATTGATCAAAGTCTTGAGATTGGCTCATTTTGGCATGAGGAGCCGTACTTCTGAGGATCCTCTTATGGGGTCCTTGCTTTTTGGTTGGTCAAGGTCTTGAGCTCAGCTTATTTGACATAAGGAGTTGTGCTTTTTAGGATCCTCTTATAAAGTTATCTCTCGCTTCTCAGTTGATTGAGATTTTGAGTTCATCCATCTGAGGCATGCATTCCTATGCCATTTTCTGACCTACAAGACTTGAATGTAGCAAAAGGCTTTTTCATTGCCAAATGTATTGCAAAGAATAAGTATTACATTATTAGTGATACATTCATAAATTTCTAAATTCCAAGTTCGAGGTAATGGGCTTCCATCAAGCCCTTAAGTCGGTAAGTCTCGAGGTGCATGACTTCATCGATCTGGTATGGATCTGAGTTAGACTCTAGGGGGTAGCCAAATAAGGTGCCCAAATTCTAGCCACACGCCATAATCAAGCGACCCAATCAAGTGGGACTCTAGGCACCCAAATTTTAGAGCGCATGCGATAAGGTTTTTGGCATGAGAAGGATTGAAAATCCTATGTTGATGGGTTTGAAACTCATGTGGTATGAAGATCAGTGGTTGATCTTCATCAGAACTATTTTTGAGAATTTTATTGGCTTTTGGATTTGGCATGGGACATCAGGAATATTGACCTGCGGGTACAGAAAATTCTTGGATGTGTGAAGGGACATGAAAAATCCTTCTGGTTTAAGTTGAAGGAGGCATCTTCTTTATCAATTTCTTGCTAATTTGGATTAATTTTAAATGATGATTCCACGTGGCAAATCTGAATTGAACCTGATTGAGGAAAGGTCACAAGAAAGGCATCTCTTCAGCAAGTACGCATGCGAGATTCATTGGTCGCATGTAGGGTCGCGATGTCTCCTTCTGTTTTAAGTAGGAGGTATCTTCTGATCAGAGGTCTTGCTTATTCTAAATCATCATTGAAAGAAGATTCCAGTGATAATTTTTGAAATTTTTCTGATCAACGAATGATGACTAAAATATCCTCTCTGGGCGCATGCACAGGGAGAAGCCTGAAACGCCATATATGCCTCTTCAGAGTCTTTCTGCCAAGGGACTTATCAAATCTGATAAGAGCTTTTCAAATATGCATTTGGAATGAGTTGTGGTGCTTCATTAGCGCCCTTCAGACTCTATAAATAAGGCACGGCAAATAGGCTTCGGTGTGGTTTACTTTCAGGATAAAGTGCTATCCAAAATTCTTCTATTTAGCCTAGGTGTTAGGACATAGCCTAGTCATTTTAGGTAAGGGCTAATCCTATTAAATCAAGGCTAATGGAGATCTTAGAGGAGAAAATCAGAAAGCTTAAGAAGTGTTCTGATGGTTCAAGGCATATGCTGATGGTCGGGATGATTGATGGAGGCATCGACTTTCAGATGCGAGGCTAGTCGAGTTCTAAAAATTAGAACTCTTGAAGCAAGACTCAAGTTGGAGCACCATCCTTGGTGCAGTTCCTATGTGGATATCATTGGAGGGCAGACATTTGTGTGCCTATGAAAATTTAGTGAGACAGATAAGTCTCGATACCCTCTTGTTACATATTGTTCTTTGTTTGTATTGTTAGGGTGATTACTGGGCTTCAGAAGTTCGGTGCACTAAGATGTTTTAAATAAAAATTTTAAACACCAGTGCTTCCACTGCGTCTGCTGAAATCCAATATTTACTGATGTAGTAGATTGATTTCTGAAACCTCCTTTTTCCTATACTATGATCGAGCTCAACATAGTAGGGAAACCACTGAGTACAAGCAGAATTCCTTGTCTGGCTCAAGTTTTCTAAGGAGTGGTGGAGTTCTGAGATACCTCTTCAGCTCATCAAATATTGCTTAACATTCATCGATCCATTAGAAATCCTTTGCTTGCTTCAGAGTCTTAAAGAAGGAAGATACCGTACTGCCGATCTATAACAAATTGCTTCAAAGCTGCTATATTTCCTATGGGGTCCTAAACTTCTTTTATTGACTTTGACGAGTTCATCTCCTACATAGCTTGGATCTTATCGGGATTTGCTTCAATTCCTTGCTGCAGGACTACTGAGCTAAGAAATTTTTCAAATGTGACTCCAAAAGCACACTTGATTGGGTTCAACTTCATTCGATATTTATGAAGGGTAGCAAAAGCTTCTTCAAGGTTGTCAATACAGTAGCTCATACTTTGATTTTTGACCAACATATCATCCATATAGACTTCTATGTTCCTTCTAATCTGATTTTTGAAGATCTAGTTACCAACCTTTGATAGGTTGCCCTTGCATTCTTCAAGTCAAAAGACATAACCCTGTAACAAAACAGACCTTGGTCAATGGTAAAAGTAATTTCTTCTCATCTTTGGATGCCATCCAAATTTGATTGTCATTCAAGAAGGTATTTATAAAGGTGAGGAGCTCATGGCTCGACATGGCATCCATCAGCTGATTAATTCGAGGTAATGGATAGCTATTTCTTGGGCATGTTTTGTTGAGCTTGGTAAAGTCGATGCAGACTCACCCACTTTTTGTTCATCTTCTTGATGAGGATCACATTCAGTAGCCAATCTATGGATAGACAATCTTCCTAATGAACCCTACCTTGGTGAGCATGTCAACCTCATTTATGATTGCGCTTTGGTGCTCCGGAGTGAAGCTCCTCTTCTTCTGCTTGACTGGTCGATATTTGGGGTCCATATTTAGTTGGTGCACTTTAATTTTGGAATCAATGCGGGGCATGTCTGAGGCAGACTAGGCAAATGCATCTCCATTCTCCTATAGGAAAGAACAAGCTGATGTTTGGTTATCTCATCTAATTATGAGCCGATCTATACCATTTAAGCATTGTTTTCTTCTTCAAGTGATATTGAGATAAGCTATTTAGTTGGTTCATCATGTTGCTGGTTTGGTTTGTTCTGCACATCTAATCCTTCAATAGAAAGCACTTCAAATAATTTTGCCTCATAAAGAATGGTCATGTAGCATTGTCACGTAAGTGCTTGATCTCTTCGAATTTCTTCGATCTCTTGCCTTGTTGGAAGTCTCACTAAGAAGTGGTAGGTTGAAACAATGGCTCAGAGTGCTTTTAGATCATATCAGCTAAGGATAGCATTGTATGCCGATAGGAACCTTATGACCAAGAAATCAACCTACACTTTTGACTGTCATGGTGGTTGGCTAGTTATATCCAGCAATATAATAGCCCCTTGACAAAGACTACATCCCTTGAGAACCCGACGAGTGGAGAGTCAAGCTTTCCTAGTTGATCCAATGTAAGACCCATCCTAAAAAAAGCATCATAGAATAATACATTGGTAGAGCTTCCTTTATCAATCAAGATGCAATATACATCATAGTTGACTATGTTTAAAGCTACAATGACGGTATCATTATATGGGGATTGAATTCCCTGAGAATCTTCCTTAGAGAAGATAATGATGTCTTCAGTTTTTTATTTCTTAACTGACGATGCTTCACTTTCTTGCACTCGAGCCTCAGCTCGACTATCAAACTGCCTCCCAGTTATGGTGTTGATGACTCCAACTACAGGTTTGTTATCCAGATTTCCTTCTAGTCAGCTTGATTTGGTCGGGCTTCATCTTGTCCATATCTGTCTCTGAGATACTTGTCGAGCCATCCTTATCGAATAAGATTCTTGATCTCATCTTTGAGCTGGATGCATTTCTCAGTGTTGTGCCGGTGTTCGTGATGGAATTGACAACATTGCTTCAGATCCCGTCAGGTTGGTGGGGCTCGTATTCTCCTCAATCTCGACAGCTGCCCATTATTCCTGATCTCCATCAGAATTTGTGTCCTTGGGATGTTCGAGGGAGTATAAGTAGCAAACCTCTTTGGCAGGGAATGCAATCGCCAACCCGAAGATGGAATCCTGGATCGATGAGTCTGAGGAGAAGCTCAGGATCAGCACGAGCTCCTTCCATATTGGTCATCGTGTCATGGCCCATTCTTCTATCCTTTGCTTTTCTTCCTCTTTTCTTTGGGCTTTTCTTTAGGGAACCTTCGTGCATCTCTATAGCTTCCTCGGCATTGGCGTATTTTCTGCTTAAGCTAGTACTTCGGCAAAATCCATCGGATACCTCTTTTCTAGGGAGAAAAGAATTAGCACTTCAGAAGTTTGCCCTTTAGGGCCAACATGGTGATCAATTGGTCGAGGTCGCTTACTTCAAGTGTAGCCATATTAAAATGACTCGCATAATCCCTAAGAGATTCTTCTTCTCTCTGTTTGATGTTCACCAGATAGTTGGATCCATAGAGTTGCCTTCGGTTGCTAATGAAGTGGGCTACAAATAACTGATCAAACTATTCAAAGGAATGGATCAAGCTTGGCTGGAGGCTTGGATACCAATATCGAGCTGTCTTTTGCAAGATAGAAGGAAAGGCTTGGTAAAGAATCCCATCGGTAGCTCTATATATAGGAGCATGAGGGTCTTGAAACTTTTCAAATTGTCTACTAGGTCGGTCGTCCCATCATGTGCCATCAATTGTGGCATTTTGAAGTGGCTCGAGATTAGCTCGTCCATGATCTTCTTGCTGAAGGGTGGGTTAGTAGGTCACCATATTATGAGGAGGCTTGATCACGTAGTGTGTTGATTTACTGATTCCAAATGCCAAGGTGGGGATCATCTCGAGGTGGAATCTTTTTTCGACTGAAAAGTCTAGGAACATCTTCAGCAACCATATTCCGGACTTCTTGATCAGCTGTGCCGACTCTTTGGCACTTGGTCTGGATTGTGAGGGAGTGGCTGAGGAGGTTGTTGTTGCGGAGATATTTGTTGAGGAACTTACTGTGGGGCTGTGGTTGCCTATTGCATTGTCTAGATGGCCACGAGCAAGGTTTGTATTTATGAGATGAGCAAGTTGAACTGTTTAGGGACTATCCCTAAAACATGTTGGGGTGGAGGTTGGATCTTGGGTAGATGAGGTGACGGTCCAACCTGAGGAGGTACCTTGATTGGCTGAGGTTGCACCTTAGCCAGCCAATATGCCATCCCATTGGAGCGGCGCAAGGCATTTGACCCCTCTTTTTGAGATCTCATGATTTTGTAGATCTATTCTTTTTCCCAAATCAAGCATGGAACCCTTTTTTAATGCCAATCTATTGTTGCTAGTGGCCAATCTAGCATTGGAGTATGCAAATCTAAAGTAGCTAGATACTAGTGCTAGACTTGATGAAAGTGAATTTGCAAATCAAGTCCCTTGCCAGAGTTTTTTCCGATGAGGATCTTTCAATACTCAAATTAGTCACCAAAAAATAGTGGAAGGAGGAAGAGAGTAGAGCATGAAAGTCTACTTGGAGGTCCGTAGTTAAATGGGAGTGGCAAGCCATCTCTACAAAAGAGGCAGGATTGGTTGAGAGAATCCACTGCTTCTACTTTATTTGGCTGAGGTGAGCTGTCACTCGTTTGATTTGGAGCGTATCTCCAATGTGAACTAGATATAGTAACCATCTGGCACATAACAACCATTGAGAATCTCAATCTGGCACCTCGATTTGATAGGCACCGAGATAGATAGATCAGTGTCTGATCGAGATATAGTGGATATTGATCTTTATCGAGATAAACTGATATCCCGTATCAGTATTCTCTCCCCTTGAGCAACAAGACATCTCAAAACATAACAACGTAAAGTCTTCGTATACATTTATCGGACATTATATTCAATTAAGATTCAATTGGCTCTGATCTATATTATATTAGGATGTGGATTTAATTTTCATAAACTTTATTCAGTCCCCACCAATATTTGATTCTCTACCCATTATAGTATACACAGACACAGGCTTGTGAATCTCATTGTTTAATAAAATCCATTAATTATATTTTAGAGCTGAATTTTTTTAGTAGACAATTTTGAGGGTAGAAAAAGACTCGTGCTTTTCAAATAGTTGCATCCGACCGGGACTCGAACTTAGTCATGATCCAACTTAATATGATTTAAACTATGTATAATAGGTTATTTTCAGTTAGCTGGTAATTAGACGAATCCAATCTATCAAACAATACATCTAGTAGGATCGAAAACTTGTATTAGAATATATATGCTGCATCTCTATATTTTTGTTTATATAATCCTAGTCCTCTGACGAAATTAACTAGATAAGTAGCATTGCTTTTAGGTTTGATTGAACCCAATGAGCCGAAAACTATTTTCTTGGACCATCCAAAGTCACATATCGTTGGCTAGCTAAATTTGCAGAAGTTCAGGACTTGGCCAACTACCTAGACTAAAATTTTAGTCTTTGAGCTATGTTTAGCCCCAAGAAGACTTTTTTGAGGCTATGATCTACACACCATGGAGCTAGGCCTAAAATCTCATCCATTCCAACTAAATCTAAACGCTCAAAATACATAAGTGAGAGAGAGAGAGAGAGAGAGAGAGCATGGAATGCATGCTTGAGAACTAGGTGGCTACGTTGAGAGGAAGTAGGGGTTAATGGCCCAATAAGCCTCGAGTTGGTTAGGCCTATTCAATTTGGGTTCAGATTACTATTTTTTGTTCTTTGTTAAACCGCACTTATTGCTGCTGGTGTCCGATCTAGTATTGAAGTTGGCAGATCTAAAATAACTGAATGCTAGTATTGAACGAGATGGAAGTGAATGGCTAAATCTGCAGATCAAATTTTTTGCTGAAGTTATTTCCGACAAAGATACTTCAGCATTGAAGTCAATCACTGGAGAATAATAAAAATGAGGAAAAAAGTGGAGTTTGAGAGCATTTCTTGAATGTCCCTATCGCCCCCTATTTATAAATGGGGATGATTAGCCATCGCTACAAAAGAGATAGAAATGGTTGAGAGAATTATGCTGCTCTACCTTATCTAATCAATTGAATGTAAGCTAGATATGATAATTGCCCGATGTGTAATAGCTATCGAAAATTCTGATTTGGTACATTGGTTCGGCTTAATAAGCACGGGGCAAGTAGATTGTTGACTAATTACGGTGCAACGAGCTTCGATCATATTTGAGATAAATTATCATTCTGTATCAGTATTGCGCGCAACTTTCAAAATATGATAATTTTTTTTTATTATAACATAAATGATAAAGCTAATACCTTATTTTGAAAGTTATACAAAACACGTTCAAACGGTTAACAGTATGAAAAAAAAAAAGAAAAAAAAATTTCA
Source organism: Elaeis oleifera (assembly GCA_000441515.1). Taxonomy (NCBI): domain Eukaryota; kingdom Viridiplantae; phylum Streptophyta; class Magnoliopsida; order Arecales; family Arecaceae; genus Elaeis; species Elaeis oleifera. The sequence continues at coordinate 200,431 of KE505998.1, read as the reverse complement.
ATCATTCCATCATGCAAAAGACAGAATCGGAACCGTTCAAATCCTACCCATCGTGGTTCGTCGCTTAAAGTCGGATACGTTGACCAAAGGGGGAAGAGCGGGCTTCACGAGAAATTCTCGCCTGGACCACTCTCAGATAGATCAGCACGACTCTTGATGCATATTTACGGTGGATAACATGCAATCGAAAAATCATGAAATTTAAGGGTTAGTGCGGCGTGTTATCCACGATGGTATTTGGGTGGTCTACCTTGGCGTGGTCCAAGCAATAATTTTCGGGCTGTACAGTAGATTCGGGATTCGTTGCGGTGCCATGGCCGTTGCTTCTGGACGGTATGCTTTTAATCTGCACCGTCCATCTCCGACCACAGAAAGTGGGCATCGGGACACCTATCTTTCTGACTCCATCAAATCACCTTATTCCAGCTGTCACCAAAAACAAAAATTCACCTTATTCCAATTTAAAAAGTATGAGTTGACCAACAATCAGTAGCTTGAAAGTATCCAGTTTAACTGATAAGAGGTCCGTCCAAGCGCACCTCGACCACATGGTTATGTGCGCCTTAGAGATTTCCAATATTCGTGTACTCATTCTCGAATCACAAGTGGGGCACGCTCAAAAGCAATGGTCGCGATTAAAAGTGTATATATATTTATATTTTTGTTGCAAGACATTCTCACATTGGGTTGGTACGGTCGAATATTTTATTCTGCATTGGTTCCGGAAGTTGGGCCACCACTTGGTCAATTTTTAGGCCCTAGTTTTATGCGGAGCCTTGGTCATTTATATTGGAGCTTGTTCGATTGTCACCATCGACCATCGTCGTCTCCGCACCAATTCCAAGACTCTTCTGCGTTCAAAAAGGTCAGCAGAGCCAACTGGGGGTCAGCTTAAATTAGGTTAAGCCAGAGTAATATTAGTTACTCTGCCCTTTCCATCAGCGGATTAGGATTGCCCAACCATAACCATACCCACTCATGGATTTGACTTTCGGAACCTAATTTTATCTTTGCCATGTTGAAGTTTTCTCACAGAGACATTTTTTTAAAATATGAATAATTATATTTATTTGGATGACAAATATATTACCGTTTTTATCAATAAATAAATAAATATAACAATAAATATTTTAAAATACTTATTTAACTCATAAACAATCAAAGAAAATAAAATGACGTATTTACACAAGATTTTGCGACTCCCCCGGGACGACAAGTGCTTACAGTGCTCCGGCAGAACAGCAGACCGGATGGACACCCAGAGAACAATGGACACCAAAATTCCGAAAATGTTCGGCGGACAGCTGACACCAAAAGCTCATCGATTGGACGGACGTGATCTAAGGAACAAAATCACGTGGGTCGTCCTTGGACCAAGTATCCAGTTCATCCCGCAGCGTACCCGAAGAGAGCAGCCACGTCTACATTTTTAGAGAGAGAAAGTGAACACCAGAGTCCCCTTCCCCATCTCCGCCTCCGTCCATCCAAGGGCATTAATTAATTCGGTTCTTTAATTACCCTCTCTCCTCGTATTAGTTCACTAGTTTTAATTCATGGGAAGAAGAGGTGAGGAGGCGGTGGCGGGAGGTCACGATGAGCTCAAGCAGCGGGCAGGGGGCAATCGGGGCCATCGATCACATACGCCTGGCCTCCTATCGTGTGCTGGCGGGCTGTGGGCCGTCCGATGGATGAGACGCCGGGGTCCGTGGGCACCACCGCCAGCTTGTCCCTGAGGCTGGGGCAGGCCCTCTTCTCCTCCGCCTCCTCCTCTTTATGTCCGTCGGCGTCGAGTTCTACAGCTACACGGCCTTCTGGTGATCCCCCATCTCCTCTTTCTTTGATCAAAATCTAGCATTTCTATCTTGTTCTGCTATAGTTTTTGATGTTGGTGTATCCAAATCGCAATTTTAGCTCCAAAATTGGTCAAAGATTGCAATTTGATTCATAAGCGGCAAGAAAATTTGGATTGGAAGGTCATAGCTTGTATTGGCTCTTTAGGTGATGAGTGATTGGTGTTTGGTTATGAGATGAGATGAGGAAATAGGCTATCCCAGCTTGAATTGATGTGCAATTCAGTTGTTCTGGCCTTTGCTGAAGTTTATAAGTGTAATCTCGAAAAGTCAACTTCTCCCTTAAGGCATCGGTATTTTTTCTGTTTGTTGGATGCTTGATAGGTCTCTTATAAGAATTCATCATCTAAGAATTTGATCTATTGTTAGAATTAATTGCACTGAAAAAAGATTCAGAGATCTTTGGATGTAGATGCGTTTGTAGAAGAAAGATTTTTTTTTGTTTTTATTTTGTCTTTTTAGAAAATTTTGCAAGGTTTTTGTCGCTGTGGGAAAAAAAATGAAAAAAATGTGCATCAGAAACACCTAGAAACCTCTAGTTTTATACTGAGTTAGCTAACATTGACTTAAAAAGTGGTTCATAGTCATTCGAAATTAAGGCTTCCATAGAACTGATTTTCAGAGGTAAAACACGTGCCAAATTAAGAATTCTGACTAATTTCCATCGAAAAAAAGGAAGAATTCTGACTAAGATGCATTCTTTGCTATTCTTTCTGTTTTTAGGTCGACAATTAGTTTTAATTGCCTTCCCGTTTCAAGCCATCCAACCTCCACCCTCACCACCCCACCCCCCCAACCCACTCTTCTTCTTTGCTATTTTGAGGGAATAATTGTGAACTTGAAACCTCTCCCCAGTCCAGACAATGGTAAGAAAGATACCAAACAGCTTCGCAAGGTCCAGTTGGCTTAATCCAGCCTTTGATCAATATGGAATTATCAATTGACATGGAAAGGGAATAAAAGATAGGGCTACGTTTCATGATGGTAAAGAGGAAGATACAAGTAAGTACTGCTAAATAACATAACAGCTAGTGAACAAGCCACCTTTTCATTGACTCTGTTCTGGATTTATTTTACTAAGTATCCTCACTATTCCTTCCACCTGTGTCCCAGCTCACTATCTTCTGATAAACCCAAATATTTAAGGCTAATCAGGTACAGAAAGAATTTGGATGTATTATGAATTTTGTCTTTCAACATATAGAATTTCATTCATCGCCAACTTGAATGGTTTTATATCAGAATTCCTGTTTAATTTATCTCACGCTTTCATCTTCTACCCTACAAACATGGCACCACAATGTGCAGAAGGTCCTTCAGTTTTCCTATATTTCAGTTTTAGAGACCTAACAATGTAAGTGAACTTAATGAGCTTGGATTTATGAGCATTACAAACAACTTGTCTTTAATCTAGGGGTATATGAATTAAGTGCAACATATGAAAAAAACATTCCACACAAGCTGGGCTTTATATGTACACTATTTATTGTTACAGAAAAATGACAAAGATCCCGTGCATTTGAGTTGACATTAAACTCCAATTCTGTGGAGGAAAGCATTCTTTTCTTCAAATCTAATTAGTGCAATATAGTTCTAAGTTGTATTATATATATTGCTGTTGACAGCTTTCTAGTCACAATCATGGGCTTGGTTATTCCCTGGAGCTCCACACTGGCAATGGTAGACATATATTCTCTTTTTGCTGGATGCCCTCTTCGCCTTCCTCGTGTTATGGTGATTGTAGTTGTCGGAGACTGGGTATGTATCCCATGTTACTATCAATTCAAGAATCCATTTTCCATACGTTATCCATGCAATTCTGTGAACTTTGACAGGTCTTATCAGTGCTATCACTCGCAGCAGCTTGTGCAAGTGCCAGTGTTATAGATCTTCTCATCGACTTTGATGGGCCCTACTGCCCTACCAAGTTTTGTGGCAGATACCAGCTATCTGCAGCAATGGCTTTCTTATCCTGGTTCCTAACTGCTGCCTCATCTCTTTTCAACCTATGGCTTGTGGCTTCGTGGTGATTGTTCTTGATCAGGCTTTGTTTACTCATTTTGTAGAACTTGGATAATAATATTCTCAAACACCATTCACCTTTAAGACATAATTAATTTGTATCTAGTGGCAGTGTGGATGTGCCTTTAGAATTCTCTTCATTTTTCCGAAGAAGAATCATGAAGCGCTTACTGCTTGTCTGTACTGTAATTAAACAAAGTCTCTTTGTTAATTCATTCAATCACATAAATATTTGATGTAACCAACTTGTCAGTGAATGAAGAAAAGCAAGCCAAAAAGGAGATGAAGAATAACTCCCACCCGCATTGCTAGTTCAGCTGTACTGTAGCTAGAAGCTATACATTCCTGTGGCGCGAAGATTGGAAGTGCAAGTAGGATAACTAAGCAAATTGAGAGGATCAAAACAAACCTCAAAATCATAATAATTGGTTGCAGAACATACGCCATGAACAACATAATCTTTGTACTCTGGTCAAGTAATTGTGGTTAGATCAACTTATATAAGCGATGCTTTTAGCATTTTTTAACCATTATTTATTTAAGTTTCTTTCCTTTTTTTCACTAAATGAGATATTCTAGTTCTCTTACTAGTTAAATGAAGCAAATAAGAGAATTACGGTAATCTCTTGCTTTATAGAGTTTGTATATTCACCAACAGGAATGTTTTCTACGTATCTTGGAACTTCTATTGAGATCAATCTGTCTCTGTTGATTGTTAAAAGCTGCAGGGAAGTTCGTTAAATCCACAAGAAATGCAAAATATGTTATTGGTCAAATTCTAACAGTTCCATCTGAAGGGATTGGCACTTCCTAAGCTGTATCCGTGGCTTCCAGTTTGGGCAGATATGTATTTGTATTTGGAAGGTAATGTTGGATGAAAGAACTACTGTTCATTCTCAGTAATCTCAGTATGGAATTTGGTTGCATGCATAAGATGGACGGAACCAACTTTGTGAGAGCCAAGTGGCCAGGGAAGAACAAACGCGGAAGAAGAAGAAATGCACCATATGTTAGTATAAAAAAATAATAAAAAATAAAAATACATTTATTTGCCCTGGTTTGCACGTTCCGTGATGGACCAGTCTCATTCTTCTTACGGTCCGTTATACTCCTCTTACCTCATAAATCCAACGGATAACCTAAGCAAGCAACGAGAATGGACAATTCTGTAGTGTCTATCAACAACACGAAAATTCTGCTGTGCCTATCAACAATATAAAAGATTTAATTCTACTCTTGATTTGGTGCTGGTGTGATGCTTGCTCTGCAAACCAATCCCTATACATCATACCTGCTGTAGCCAATCTCCGATTGTGCCTGAGTTCGATGAAGAACAACCTGTAAAAGAAGTCCACTAGTCGGAATTGTATCCGGCGGTGGATCCTCCGATACTTAAGTCAGTGAAGAGTGATGAACAGCAGATATTTTAGAGTAGAATTTGATAGAATCTAGTAGAATCTAGCCCAGAATTGCCTTATCTTTGCTGTTCCTTACCTTCCCTTTATATAGACAATTTGGGTGTAACTCTGTAATGATTTGGCATGTGGGTCCCACTTATTTTGACATTATATAGTCGTGGAGTGGATAGTTAATACCCATCAATAATCGTGATAAGTAGCCATTATGCACTCTTTACGTTGGTGATTTCTGATATACCGATTGTATATCGATGATGTGGGCGTACCGACTGTATGTCGGTGCTTGTAATATACCGACTGGCCATCGATTGATAACTCTAATATACTGACTGACCATCAGTTATGAAGTCGATCGAGTCATTATAGTTGACTTGGATTCATTAGAAAAGTTGATTGAGAATTACCAACTATCTGTCGGTGTACTGACTGATAGTCAGATTCCCGTATCCTTGGCGTAGATAGAAAGTTGGACGATGAGCCTTGTAGATATCGTAGTTGAACCAGAACTCGTTCAATAGTCCGGCTTTGACGGTTCTCTACAAGGTACCAACACATTCGGGTGGCTGACCGTAAATCATGGGAGCAGGTCCGATTGCTCTAATAGTTATCCCCCACTTCTAAATCCAAGGCGGCTTGACACGCGGCTTGATATATTGGATGAAGGGAGTCTCCATGTGTCATTTCAAGCTTCGATTTTGTGGTCGTTTTGGCTGCAGGGGTTAATGATCCCCTCGAAAATCGAAAGATCTTCAGTCATTTTGTCATTTCGATGATCATGTGATCATTATTGGGATGTCGACTCGAAAAGATGGTTATTTAATATTGCAATTGATCGGATGGTGGAGTAATCTAATTTGATTTGATTTCAGTCAGTCAGGAGCTACCACGTGTCTGATGGTTGTTGGCTCCTATCAATTCACGTGGATTGTGCCCACGTGTCTCAATCTAGCGATAGGTGCGTCGAAAGGTCCGAACGACGATCGATTTAGATGTAGCCACGTGTCAGGATTTGGGACAATCTCGATTTGAATGAGCCTATCTCGACTGTCGATGGATCCGATATATATATAAGGTCGCTTTTTTCTCTCATTTAGATCTTCTGCCATAATTTTGAGAGCCCGAGTGATCTCTATGGGTGTGGAAGTCGAAAGTTTCAGAGCCATCTTCTTCTTCCCTGTGTTTTCGTGATCTCTCAGGCTTTCTTAGCTTTCAGGTTAGGTCTTCCTCCTTCTTTTACTTTCTACTTCCTCTTAAATTTTCTTCTGCCATTATCAATGGCAAGTAGCAGTAGGAAAGGCAAGGGTAAGGCTAGGATAGAGGATAGATCCATAGATAGAGCCCGTAGTCCTTCTCGGGTAGTCAATCGGTTGGTTTGGTTGGCAGTTCTCTTTTGGGCCTGACAGTAGAGGTTTCCTCTCTGACCAAGTCCGCAGTCGTTCTCCTTCGAGAACAGTATCGCATCCTCGAGCAATTTTAACTGTCTGCGCCTGGCCCGAATGGTCGGATGATTTTTCGTCCTCTAGATCAAGTTGCTTTCTATGTTGAGAACCTTCAGACTGGCCTTTGATTTTTGATTCCGGAGTTTGTTTGGAATATTTTGGACTATTATCGACTCTGTCCAGCTCAGCTTGCTCTGAATTCTATTCAGCTCCTCATTATCTTTGCCTTGTTGTGTCATATGATTCCGACCAATTTTAGACTCTCTCTCTTTCATGCTTTCTTTGTTCTTCACCCTCATCCAAAGGCTGAGGGTTGGTGGTTCTTCAGCTTGAGAAAAGGTCTGTCCTTCATTACCGGCCTTCCGTCTTCCATCCATTTTTACAAGACTCAATTCTTCTTTGTTTCTTCTTCTTTAGCTTGGGGCTTTCCTTCCACCTAGAAAAATCTAAGTGAGCCCGAATGATTTTAGTCGAGTCGATGTCGTCGATCGAAAAGACTTCCTCCGACTGAAGGATATGAAAGTCCCTCTGTAATGGGAGCTATTGATGGACCAGGCTCTTTACGCGTCGGATTTAGTTCGGTGCTTGCCGTAGGTATAGCATAATCGTCCTTTCACTTTTCACTTTTTATCTGACTTTAAATTGTAACCAAATCATTATCTTTTACTTGCAGCTATGCGACCTTCTATGCGACCTTCGATGCGACCTTCGACAGATGAGGTCTGACGATTCGCCGCTAAGAAGAGGCCTGCTGCTAGTGTGGATCCCTCTCAGGCCCTAAAGAAGACTCAACCCGACATACCGTCGGCAGCAGTTTCTGAGGGCCGCATTGAATCACCATTGATCGTAGCTCCTGAGGCCCATACTGAAGCAATCATTGCACTATCGGCTCTAGTGGCTCTACCAACAACTGAAGTTCACTTATCGGCTAGGCAGCTAAGTGACAAAGATGCTGTCATGATTGCCGATCCGAAATCGTCCAGTGGGGGACCGACAGTATCTCGGGTGCCACCCACACCCGAACTAGAACCGGCCAATATAGAGTTGGCCGTATCTCAGGTGCCGCCCACACTCGAATGGATGGTGGTTCCCGCAGGTCAGTCATCCACACGTGGGAAGGCACCAAAAGTTTTGGCTGACAATGGGGCATCGAACTTTATGGAGCTCTTTGACATTCGGATTTCCACTGGTGAGTCAGTTTTGGCGAACCCAAAGTTGGCTAAGCGACTTATAGAGGCTGCACTTCTCCCGATTGATAGGAAGAACAGGAAGAGTCGGACCGTATATGACATATTTTCATCTTATTATCTGACGATCCTAAGCATAAGTTGGTACTTCATCTTCCATCTGCCTTTCTTATATTTACTTTTTTTTTAACTCTCTTCTTCTTTTCAGCTAGTGCATGATATGTCGTCACTAGAGAGAGGATATAAGGCGATCTTGGATCTCCATCGATCATGGGCTGATAAAGTTGTGGCCGCCAATGCCGACAAAGCCATTGCCGTCGAACATCTTCAAGTGGCAATAGAACGAGAGGAGAAATATCAGGAGGAGATCTCCCATATGAAAACTGAGTTGGAGTTGGCTAGGGCTGAGTTAGAGTTGGCTCAGTAGTCGGCCACGTCCCAAGAGGAGCAAATTAAGAGGAAGAAGCACGTGATCAATTAGCTCCAGAGGGAACGTGATGGTTGTATCCAAAAACTGGAGAAAGAGTGGGAGAGGCATCGGGCCACAGAAGCTCAGTTTGCACTGGCCGATGCAGAGTCGGCCTCCACCAAGGAGGAGGCGAAGTCGACTTAGGAGGCTCTCAGTCGGGTGCAGGAGCAGACTGTCGAGGACTATAAGAAGTCTGAAGACTTCAAGATTGAAATCCTCGAAGGTGGCAATACGGCCTACTGGATCGGATATGAAGATGACAGAGATGCTATCGGGAGTCTTTACCCAGATCTGGATCTGAGCAGCATCATTGTCCGATAGTGAAAGTAGAGTCGACTAACGAAGCGGCTGCTCTGACTGAGAAAGCTGTACCCGCATCGATCGAAGTAAAGCCGACTACTATCAAAGTTTAGGAGATCAGAGCTACGATGGTGACAGGTGCAGTGGCTGAGGGGACCAAGTAGCCGTCAATGTAGATGTCTGAGGGTTTTATTTTGTCAACAGATTGTAGTCTCACTTTTCTCTTTGTAATAGAATCTTTAGTCTGATTTTGTAATCTTTTGTTGATAAATAAATGAAAGCAACTTTTTCTAAGTATTGAACTTCTTAAATATGTCGTTTGCCATAGATAATCATTATCAATATAGATGAATATCAATTGACAGTAAATTATCAATCAATATGCTGACTAACAATCGATAGCTGACTAATAATCAATAGTTGAAGGCGTAGGATTTGCTTGTTAGTCGGGTATAAGCCAACTAAACTCTAGGCATGAATTTTTCCAAATATTTGATATACAGGGGCTAGCCGAATATCTTTCGATCGATCAGAGTCAAGTCGGCATATTTTTTTCTCGATTAGAGTCGAGTTGGCTTATTATTTCGCTCGACTGTAGTTGAGTCGGCATACATAATTGTCCATCCGATCTCGATATATAGAGTCGACCGATCGGAGTCAGTGTATACAGTCATCCGACTGGGATTAGGTTGGTATGTATATTGGTTGATTAGTCATCGATCAGACATCATATATCCAGTCAAAAATTTATTGAAAATCGATCATATCATTTTAAATATGTTGTACATGTGGACAACTTCATTGATAGTACATTCGAAGGTTGTCTACATTCCACATTCGGGGGATAGTCATTCCATTAAGGGTCTCTAATTGGTATGCGCTTGGACGAAGTGTTTTGATCACCCTATAAGATCTTTTCGAGTTTGGAGATAATTTTCTTGATCCAAAAGTTTTGAAACTTCTGCTTTTTTCAGAACCAAGTTTTCAGGATGGAAGACCTTTGGTTTGACCCTTGTATTGTAGTATCGGACCATTGTTTGTCGGTATGCAGCCATTCTTATTTGAGCTTGTTGCCGAATCTCTGGGAGCAAGTCCAAATTAGTGCTTCGATAGTCGAAGTTGCTTAGCTCTGCATACTGTTCAACCCTCATTGACGGCAATCTGATCTCCAATGGGATTACTGCTTCCGTTTTGAAGCGAAAATTTAGTGCAGGGGCAAAATGGTAATTTAAAATTTTTTCAAAATTACTGTTTTACAGTGAAATTATTAATTAATCTCATTAATTAATACTAATTAATCCTATACTAGAATCTAAATATGATATAACAGCATGCATTTAAATTTGAAATTTAAATTTGAAACAATAAACCTTTTACAATACTGTGTTCAGAATACATCACCTTTTGTGGGTAGTCGATCACCGTAATCTGATCACCGTCGGGAAATTTTGATCATCACGTCACAGTCACACAAATGTCTGGCCTCTGCGGATCATCCACATGAAGCTCCCTTC